>VYZX01022221.1:151244-164073 GCA_013401335.1 Brachypteracias leptosomus | reverse complement strand
AAGAGGAGACTAAGGGGAGACCTCATTAATGTTTATAAATATATAAAGGGGGAGTGTCACGAAGATGGAGCCAGGCTCTTCTCAGTGACAAACAATGATAAGACAAGGGGTAATGGGTACAAACTGGAACACAGGAGGTTCCACTTAAATGAGAAGAAACTTCTTCTCAGTGAGGGTAACAGGACACTGGAACAGGCTGCCCAGGGAGGTTGTGGAGTCTCCTTCTCTGGAGACATTCAAAACCCGTCTGGACGTGTTCCTGTGTAACCTCATCTAGGTGATCCTGCTCTGGCAGGGGGATTGGACTAGATGATCTTTGGAGGTCCCTTCCAATCCCTGACATTCTGGGATTCTGTGAATGTTTGAGGCTGGAAGGGACCTCCAGAGGTCATCTGGTCCAACCTCCCTACACAAATAAGGACAACTCTACCTAGCTCAGGTTGCTCAGAGCCCCATCAAGCCTGACCTTGAATGACTCTAGAGATGGGGCCTCCACCCCTCTCATCTGCTACCAAACCAGCACAGGCCAGCTGACAGCAGAGTGTGAGCTGGTGTCAAACCAAACCAGTGAACCCAAGCTGGCTAAGTTGACCCTGAACTTCAAGAACAACCAGATGGTCCTAAAGCTGGGAGCCTTTAGCTAAAAACCATGGAAACACTGAGAATCACACAGACCAAAGACAGCTAATCCCAATGGTTGCTGCCACCTTTGCCTTAAAAACAGGGAAAGGAGAAAAGGAACGTGGGATGTGAGGAGAAATGAGTGGCTGTAAAACACTGATGAACCACACCAGGTGTTGATGAACCTACTGGATATTAAGAGGTTGGAAGAAATCACCACTGGTTTTGTTCACCCTTCAGCAGCCTTGTAATCATTAACAAGATAAAACCAAACAAAGAGCTATAAAAGACTGAGGGCTAAAGAAGATAACTCCTGGGCAGTATTTTGGAGATAGCTGAGGTCACTCCCCTGCCTGAGAGAAAAGGATTTGCTGAGAAAATGATGCAGGAAGGGGGGAGACTGACACAGATGAGTGAAGCAAAAAAAAAAGGGAGAGAAGTTTGAAAGATTAGTTTGAAGGATTCTGAGCTACACACACAAAAAAGTGCTCAGGTTTCAAGAAAACAGCTCATTGTGAGATAAGCCATCAGTGCAAGTTCAGTTGATGGCTGAAGGACATGGAAAACATACATAAGGAGCAGGGTAGAAGGGTTATTTAACAGAGCAGAAGAGCTCTTTAAAGAGAAATCAAATTCCAGCAAGCCAGACTCCATGATTTTGCTTTCTGAATTAATCTTTCCATCTAGTCTGACCTTTTTTCCTTTTCCTAAAGAGAAATTTCATGTTATCAAGTATGGAGAACATCTATGATTAGATGGCACAGCCATTTCCTTACTGCTTTAATTCTATTTCTATACAATATTTATATTACATATTATATTTATAATTATACTCTACGAAAGTTGCTTTCATATCTTTACAACTCCCTGAAAGGAGGTTGTAGAGAGGTAGGTGCTGGTCTCTTCTCCCAAGGAAGAAGCAATAGGACAAGAGGAAATGGCCTCAAGTTACCCCAGGGGAGGTTGAGGTTGGATATGATGAAAAATTTGTTCCCCACAAAGGTTGTGAAGCCCTGGAACAGGTTGCCCAGGGCAGTGGTGGAGTCCCCATCCCTGGAGGAGTTTCCAAGGTGTGGAGATGTGGTGCTGAGGGACAGGGGTTAGTGGTGTCCTGGCAGGGATGGGGGAATGGTTGGACTTGGTCTTAAAGGTCTTTTCCAACCTAAACAATTCTATGATTCCATGACCTCCTGCTGATAAAACTACTGCTCCCAAGTTTGACAACATGAAAACCAACCTGTTACAAACACATTAACACAAAGCACAAACATCCTTGGTTTTTCTTAAGTGTTTAAATGGCAGTGACCCAACCTGAGGGTTTTTTTCTCTACAAACTTTCAAATATTTTAAAAAAAATTATAGTCCTCACTTGCTGTCCCTTTACTCCAGCTAATAAATTTAATTCTTTTGGAGTTTGCCTTAGTCCTCCTCACCCATCAATCATTCTACTTCCTCCTCCACTCTCTGCAATTCATCAATGTCTTTCTAGTAACAAAGTGTTGAAGCCAAAAGCAGTGCTCAAGGAACAGAGCTGCTAAAAACCACAAAAAAAAAAAGGATTATCCAGCTGCTTACTTGGACTTTACCACAAAACATTAGCAACTTCAACACTGAAATGGTCAAATGACTTCCCTGACATGGTGAAGTCCAATTATAGAATCATAGAATGTTTCAGGCTGGAAGGGACCTCTAGAGGTCATCTGCTCCAACCTCCCTACACAAGCAGGGACATCCCTAGCTATTGGCATCATGGGATTGTCCAAACATTTTCCATTAGAATCATAGAATTGTCAGGGTTGGAAGGGACCTCAAAGATCATCTCGTTCCAACCCCCCTGCCATGGGCAGGGACACCTCCCACTAGAGCAGTTGCTCACAGCCCCAGCCAGCCTGGCCTTCAACATTTCCAGTCATGGGGCTTCCACCACCTCTCTGGGCAACCTGGGCCAGTGTCTCCCCACCCTCATGGGGAAGAACTTCTTCCTAACATCTCATCTGAATCTCCCCACCTCTAGTTTTGAGCCATTCCCCCCAGTCCTACCACTACCTGACATCCTAAAAAGTCCCTCCCCAGCTTTCTTGTAGCCCCCTTCAGATCCTGGGAGGCCACAAGAAGGTCCCCTCGGAGCCTTCTCTTCTCCAAACTGAACAACCCCAACTCTCTCAGTCTGTCCTTGTAGGAGAGGTGCTCCAGCCTCTGATCATCCTCGTGGCACTTCTCTGGACACGTTCCAGCACATCCAGATCTTTCTTGTCCTAGGGGCTCCAGAACTGGACACAGTGCTCCAGGTGGGGTCTCCCAAGAGTGAAGTAGAGGGGGAGAATCCCCTCCCTCAACCTGCTGTAATAACTCAATGGAAATGAGATGTATTGCCCTAGTACCTGTGATAGACCTGAGCCTCAAACCCTCAGTAGCTCCTGGGTAATGAGATGGAACTATCAAATCCAAGGTTCAGTATCATCTATAGAAGCACATGAGCTACAGAACTCATTGCCAAGGGACAGAGTTGAAGCCAAAAGCTTAAACCAGGACAAAAAGAATCAGGGAGAAATTTTAGGATGGAACATCTATTGAGTGCTGGTCAAGTCAGAAGACGGCAGCTTGGCACCAAAAGTGGCACTTTGGCAATTGCTGGGAGCTCATGGAGCATTTTGGGGAAGGATTTGACGTTACCAAGAAGTTTTTTATTATGAGAGTGGTGGAACACTGGCACAGGTTGCCCAGAGAGGTGGTGGAGGCCCCATCCCTGGAGACATTCAAGGTCAGGCTTGATGGGGCTCTGAGCAACATGCAAGAGACATCCCTGCTGACTGCAGGGGGGGTGGACTGGATGAGCATGGAAGGTTCCTTCCAACCCAATGCATTCCATGATTCTTTGATTCCTATTGCTTGCTCTGTCCTCACCCTCCCTTCACAGCCTCCTCTGCATCAGACAGCACCAGCCTAAGACCACCTCTGCTCTGACCTCACACACATCTATATGAAATCTCAGTGGAGCACTGGCATGGACCAGCAAAGTTGTAGGTATTGTGAAGGTGGCAAAAATAATTTTTAAAGGCTTTTCCTTTCATTTTTCCATATTTTTCTGTCCCCTCCTTGATTTAATGCATCTTCATTTAGTCCTGTTCGAGGAATCTTTAATTCCTTCCAATTAGCTCTTTACCTATTAATTTATTAACTTATTTGTATTACAGAATTCATAAATTCACAGAAGGGAATATTAAACTGTAGTGGAAGACAACCATTGAGCCTCAAACAGCCACTGTCCATGTATCTACACTTAGGAGCAAGTCTTCCTCTCTAGGTCTACTTGGCAACATTTATCCTATCAAACCATTTTGAAAGTTTCTTGGTAGCATTATGTCAACTCTACCTGACATAAATCACTCCTTCACTGAAAAACTGCATTAATTCACCCCAAAATGTTTCAAATGCTTTACTACAACTAGATTCATTACACCTTCTCACCTACCATTCACTAACTTTCTGGATTTGATGATCTTAAAGGTCCATTCCAACCCAAAAATTTCTATTTTATATCGTCTCATAACCCAAAACACATTCAACAATTTCTCAGTGTGTTTCTTCCAATACTTACTATGGACAGAATTATGTCTGAAGGACACAGAAGGGCTGGAGCATGTTCAGAGAAGGGCAAGGAAGGTGGGGAAGGGTGTAGAGCAGGAGTGTGGTGAGGAGCAGCTGAGGGAGCTGGGGGGGTTGAGCCTGGAGCAAAGGAGGCTCAGGGGAGACCTTGTGGCTCTGCACAAGTCCCTGCAAGGAGGTTGGAGCCAGGGGGGGTCGGGCTCTTCTCCCAAGGAACAAGGGACAGGACAAGAGGAACCGGCCTCAAATTGTGCCAGGGGAGGTGTAGGGTGGGCATGAGGAAAAATGACCCTGAAATACACATCACTGAGTGGCAGGAGCAATTCCCTTAAGCAAAGAATTCCTCATCACTGCATCCACACTATCATAGAATGGTTGGGTTGGAAGACATCTTAAAGATCATCTAGTTCTAACCCCCCTGCCATGGACATCACAAGGAAGGAGTAAATTTCCCACCCAGCAATGCCCATTCCCAAATGCATCAGTCATAACCCTTCCCTTCAGGACAGCATCTTCTCATGTAGCTGGGACTTCCTTTCACCACCAGAAGATGCCAGACACCTCTGCTCCACCTTCCTTACACCATGTTTTCTTCTTTAATGAACTTTCATCAGCCTAATAAATGGTTATTAGCAGAGCTAACAGCCATGGGATAAGACTCCAGAGAGGGCCCAGTGCTCATTGAAGCATTAATGAATGAGGGGCTGAGGTCAAGCACATGTCAGAGCAAAAGCAGCAGGATCAGGTGCTGACATTGCCATGTGATAGGCTGCCCTGGATAATGGAAATTACAGGAGAAAAAGGAGGAGATGAAGTTATTGATAAGTACAGAGGGGAAAAAAATAAGGTGTTTCATAGGGATGAAACTCTCCATCCTGGGGAGACCCCCCTGCAGTGCTGGGGCAGCTCTGGAGTCCTCAGCACAGCAGAGCCATGGAGCTGGGGGAGCGGGGCCAGAGGAGGCCCCAGCAATGAGACAAGGGCTGGAAGCCTCTGCTGGGAGGCCAGGCTGGGAGAGTTGGGCTTGGTCAGCCTGGAGAAGACAAGGCTCCAGGGAGACCTTCTTGCAGCCTTCCAGTACCTGAAGGGGGCCTACAAGAAAGCTGGGGAGGGACTTTTCATGAGGGCTTTAGAAACAGAATGAGGGGTGATGGGTTCAAACTGGAAGAGGGGAGATTTAGATTAGAAATTAGGAAGTTCTTCCCTCTGAGGGTGGTGAGACACTGGCACAGGTTGCCCAGGGAAGCTGTGGATGCTCCATCCCTGGAGGTGTTCAAGATCAGGTTGGATGGGGCTTTGAGCAACCTGCTCTAGTGGGAGGTGTCCCTGCCCATGGCAGGGGGGTTGGAACTAGATGATCTTTAAGATCCCTTCCAACTCAAACCATTCTATGTTTCTATACTCAAGCTTTGCAGCACTCCTGGAAGGCAGACATAACACTAATAAATCCCAGGACCTGAGGAAAAGTTCAGGATTTGAAATGAATGAGCAGCAGAGAAGAAAGCTCCCAATTTCCACATCCATGTGTGCATCACTAGGACATACCCTATGCACACATCAACCTCAGAAAAACAAAAGCCAGCCAACAGAAATCACAAGATTTGCCAATCATTTAAAACTAACACAATATAGTTCCTTTAAGCATAAATTTACACACCTCGGTAGCTAATCTGAAATGAGACACAACCCTGGAGGTGTCAGCTCCTCAATCCTGCTTTCTAAAAGGTTCTTTCATAATCAATAAGGTCAGCAATGACAAGACCTGATGTGAGCTGGGGAAAGATTAAGGGGAGAAGCATTTGGAAAATATTGCTTTTGTAATTAAGAAAATTTCAAGCAGGGCCAAAATTTAAGTTTTGTAATAAAAACACTTCTGTAGAATCCCAAACCAACACAACTCTCATTTCCACTTAGGGCATTAACTCCAAAACATAACCCTGTTCCACAGCACTACCTGAGTCCCAGCTCTGCAATAAGAAATGCAGAAACTAAATGAAAACCCTGTTTTTATCGATTTCCATTGTTCCAGCTGAAAGGCAGAGAGTAAATAAAATGTAGACTGAGAACTGTGTTGCAATTTATTTTTTAATTTCATTATGCCTGACTAGTGCTAGCCTAAGAAGTCTCCTCACTACCTGGTACTTGCTGAGAGACTCTACACTGAGGAGACCCACAAGTAGCAGCTACATTCAAGTAACAAATTAAAACTCAACTGTGCCCATGGCCCCATGTGTAAAACACACCCAGACATCAGTTCCTAGCTCTGTAATGCAAGGAAGTGTGAACTTAGGTGAAGACTAGGCAGAGAGCTCCATATTTCCTTCTTTCCACATAGAATCGTTTAGGTTAGAAAAGACCTCAAGGATCATCAAGTCCAACCTTCATCCCAACATCTCCCTGACCCCTAGACCATGTCCCCAAGCACCACATCTACTCATTTGTTGAACCCCTCCAGGGCTGGTGACTCCACCACCTCCCTGGGCAGCCTGGGCCAGTGCCTGACCACTCTTGCAGCAAAGAACTTCTTCCCAATGTCCAATCTAAACCTGCCCTGGTGCAACTTGAGGCCATCCCCTCTTGTCCTGTCAATAGTTACTTGGGAGAAGAGCCCAACCCCAGCCTCACCACAACCTCCTTTCAGGTAGCTGTAGAGAGCAATGAGGTCTCCTCTCAGCCTCCTCTTCTCCAAGCTAAACTATCCCAGTTCCCTCAGACACTCCTCAGAAGACATTCTTCATTCCCTCTTCTTGATATCCTTGTAACTAAAAGAACTTGACCTGGAAGTAGCAGCTCCTCCCTATCCTATAGATGTTTTGGACTTGAGCTGGAAAGCTTTGATATCAACCTGGATGTTTTAGTTATTGCTGAGTGGTATCCACACAAAACCAAGGCCTTTTCTGCTCCTCACCCCACCAGCAAGCAGACTGAGAATGAACGAGAAGGTTGGAGGGGACAACTGGGTTAGCTGACCCCAAATGACCAACAGGATATTCCAGACCATATGACATCATGCTCAGCATATGAAGTTGGAGAAAGAAGGAGGAAGGGGGGTTGGGGGCACATTCAGAGTGATTGGTGCTTGTCTTCCCAGGTTACCATTATGCATGAGGAGCCCTGGTCTCCTAGAGATGGTTGAACACCTGCCTGCTGATGGGAAGTGGTGATTCCTTGGTTTGCTTTACCTACTAAACTGTCTTTATCTCAACTCAGGAGTCTTCTCACTTTGATTCTCTCCCCCATCCCACTGGTGGGGGAGTGAACAAGCAGTTGGTGGGGTTTAGATGCCAGCTGGGGTTAAACACCAAGTTCCATCATCTATTAAAAGAAATTTTAAAAAAACCCCTCTATATACTTTGACTTAGTGGTATTAGTTCGTTAAAATTGCAAAATGAGCCACAAAAGCAAAGAAAGAAATGCAAAGAAAGCACCCTAAGCAATTCTCATTTAATCCTATTATGATATGACCTTTAATTACTTGATTCAACAACATTTCTTCCTTCCCTGTTTGTAGCATTTCATCTCTTAGATTACTTAAGCAAATGGAAAATACTAATTTCTCTCTCTGGGCACCTCGGGTCAGCAGCAGAGCCAGAACAATTAGATCAACACCCCAGACCTCTATGATACTTGAGCTGATGAAGTAAGTGCTACACAGAGCAGGCTGCCCTTCACAACTCAGCCCAGTGCTCAGACTGGGAGATGAGACATGGAACCACCTCCCCCAAGCAAGAACCCTTCCATCCTTGCCCACTGCTGCCCACCCTGCTGGGTGACCTCTGCCTCAGGTTCTGGCTTGGCTATGGTGTTGTGTAGCACATCTAAAACATCTCTGCTAGAAGAATTTGGGTTCCTGCCTTCCAGTAACCAAAATTGTGCTTCCAGACCAAGTGCAAGCTGAACATCCAACCCCAACCTGCCTCTGCCACCAGCTCTGCTGCTCTGGCTTTTGAAGACTGCTCACCAATTTTTCTTAGGAAGCTCCTTCTGCATCAAAAGTCCTTTCTCAGCACCTGATCATAGAATCATTTAGGTTGAAAAAGACCCTTAAGACCATCAAGTCCATACCCAGATCTAACACTGCCAAGCCCACCACTAACCCCTGGCCCTCAGCACCACATCTCCACACCTTGGAAACCCCTCCAGGGATGGGGACTCCACCACTGCCCTGCCCAGCCTGGCACAGCCCACAACAACCCTTCCCATGAAGACTTTTTTCCTAATATCCAACCTCAACCTCCCTGGTGCAACTTGAGGCCATTTCCTCCTGCCCTATCACTCGTTCCTTGGGAGGAGAGACCAAACTCCCACCTGGCTCCAACCTCCTTGCAGGGAGTTAAGAGCAAGAACATCTCCCCTGAGCCTCCATTTTATCTTAAACAAAAAATACAAAGATACAAGTGCCTGTGCTCTCAACTGCCACATAAGGTGAACATTACTTTTACCAATGAAATGTGTTACAAGAACAGATCCTTTACAGAAAAAATAACAAATTCATACTTTAAAAAAAGCATTAAGGAGAAATGGAAAATAACACAAACATTCAAGTTCAAACAGGAGTTCACTGGCACTTCAGGACATGGTCCAGTGGTCATAGTAGTGGTGGGTTGACGATTGGACTTGATGATCTTAGATGGTTTTTCCAACCCTAATGATTATTCTGTTTCAAACCCTCCTAATTTCTCCAAACTTTCCCCATTCCAAGGAGGCTGGAACAAGCTTCTTTTACCAGGACCTGTGTAAGGAGCAATTACAGAGCAGCAAACCTGCTCCTACCAGCTCTGCTCACCCAAGTGTGTATCTTCAAGGTGCTGGAGCAACACACAACACGACCACATGACACTTGAAGCTCATCTGTGCTACTCTAGATAGATGCAGAAGCAGAAACAAAGCAGCTGCCACTTTAAATCTTTAACACTCACAACTGCAAGCTGTCACCAACTACCTCTGCATTGTGTTTGTACCACTGGGAAAAGCTGCCATTCTTTCAGTAACAATTCTTCCCAGCATTACTCCATCACTGCACATTAGAACCAGCAGCTGGAGAGTTCTGAGTGATAATGAAACCTGGAACAAGCCATCTTCAGCAGTCTTTTCCCAAACAATAAGGGAATTAAAATTTCAATTTAAATGCAGAGGTTTCAAACACGCTTCAGCAGCAAAATTACTTCAATTAATGTGAGTGGAATACAAAGAGGAGGCTGCAGGAATGGGAGGCAGCACCCAGGAATGATGCTGTTGGAGAGCTTGCATCAACCCAACGTGACTGCAAAGGTCTCATTTTGTATCCCAAGGCTACAGGCAATTATTAATCAGGGCTCCAATTCCACATTGAGGGTACAAGGCTTCTTGTCAGAGCACTTTGGGTGTTTTCTAAGCATGTTTATCTTGAGGAGTGAAACAGAAGGACAGAGAGATCTATACATGCTCTGCAGTCCTGACAGGCCAGTCATTATTTTATATAATATTTATATAATCCAAAGGAAAAAGGACTTATCCAGCAGGCAGTGAGTGATCACCACATCACAGCCTTGCAGGCACCACAAGAACAGTTGAAGGCAAAAGCCCAAGAGCCCACAGAGGTTTTGGTCTGTGACAAAGCTCCACATGCAGGTACATGACTATTTATTACAGGTACACTTGTCTTCAAGTGAGCAGCACAACTGTCAGTGAACAGCTGAAATAGTGGGTTCAATTTTCACCTCAGGTTCCTCTGAATTCCTTGATATATTAAAACACCAGCCTAATAGCTGAGGGTTATATTGTTATTTGATTTCTTAAGAGCATCTTTTCTGTTCTGGAGGGAAAAAAAAAGGAAAATAAAAGGAGAAAAAGCAGCATGATGTGATAATGAGACTGTACTTCAGTGAGGTCTGACACTGGCTTCATCTCACAGCCCTGGGCAACCACACCTACACACACCCATATCTGTAGGTTTATAAGGGTATATATGAGGAGAGAGGCTTGGGGGTGCTGGGTGATGAAAAGCTCAACATAAGCCAACAATGCAGAAGTGCAGCCCAGAAACCAACCATGTCCTGGGCTGCATCAAAAGAAGTGTGACCAGCAGGTCAAGGGAGGTGATTCTGCCCCATGCTCTGCTCTTGTGAGACCCCACCTGGAGCACTGTGTCTAGCTCTGGAGCCTCCAGCACAAGAAGGACATGGACCTGTTGGAGTAGGTCCAGAGGAGGGCTACAAAGATGCTCCAAGGGCTGGAACCCCTCTGCTGGGAGGCCAGGCTGAGTTGGGGTTGTTCAGCCTGGAGAAGAGAAGGCTCCAGGGAGACCTTCCTGCAACCTTCCAGTATCTGAAGGGGGCCTACAAGAAAGCTGGAGTGGGACTTTATGACAGCTTGTAGTGATAGGACAAGGAGTAACAGCTTTAGTGGAAGAGGGGAGATTTAGAGTAGTTCTTCACTCTGAAGGTGGTAAGAAAATGGAACAGGTTTATCATATAATATGCAGTGTGAAAACCATTTCTAAAGCAATACAGCATAGGATGGTTTGAGTTGGAAGGGACCTTAAAGATCTTGTTCCAACCTCCTGCCATGGTGGGGACACCTCCCACTAGGCCAGGTGCTCAAAGCTCCATCCAACCTGGTCTTGAACGCCTCCCATGATGAAGCATCCACATCTTCCCAGGGCAACCTGTGCCAGTGTCTCACCACCCTCAGAGTGAAGAACTTCCTCATTTCAGATCTAACCTCCCCTCTTCCAGTTTGAGCCCATCACCCCTCATCCTATCAGTACAAACCCTACAGTCCCAGCTCTCCCAGCCTCTCCTTACTCTCCTGTCCTTTAACCATTTTTTTGATTCTTCACTGGACTCAGTCCAGTAGCTCCATCTCTTTTCTACTGGAGAGCCCAGAACTGGACTCAGCACTTGACAATGTCAGGACTGAGTAGAGGGGAAGGATCACCTCCCTTGGAAAGTTTGATTACTGGTAGAAGACAGCTTCAGGAAAGAAAGGGCTGGAGCCTGGTGAGAAACTATGTTTAGAAACAAGACAAAGATTTTACAAATCCAGAGAGGACTGAAGAATTCCAGGAAGGATCAAAACAAAACTAAATGGAAGCTCCAGTACAAGAAAGCAGCAAATGACAGAAGAAACTAAGCAGGAAAAAAGGAAATAAAAGCATAGACAGAGCTGACCAGGGTGTTTCTGGTAGGTACTGGCCCAGCACAAGGTACCACATCTTACCAGCATGTCTGTGGCATTGAGGTAGTGCTTGCTGGCCATGCACTGCTCCAGCTTCTGAGGCACCTGCTTGATGTTCTCTATCTCATCCAGCAGATTGAGGACGTGTTTGTGCTCAATGCCTTCAATCCAGAGCTTGCGCAGCTCGTCCCTCTTGCAGTGCAGCAGCATCTTGCAGGACAGCAGGTTCTCCTTCACCTACAAGCAACAAGATTAATTCAATCTCTGCCCTGTAACTGGTGCCTCTAACACCCATCAGCCCTTTCCCATGTTTACTTTATTAGGAATTCCAAAAATATCACAAGATAACAAAATCCAAGTTCCTTAAAATCTCTGGTTATTCCTTTGGCTGAAGGGAAACATCAAGTACATATAAACACTAAATGTTTTCATAGTGAAATGGTTTTTAGGACAAGTTTTGTAACACTAGTGAAAGTTTAACTGCTGTATCATAACTTGAACAAACAGGATCCCATTAACCACAACCAAAGACTCATTTGCACATTTCCCCCCCAAAAAAAAAATCAATTCAGTGTTTTGGCACACAGCAAGAATCCCATTTTCAGTGAAAGCAAATAAGCCACTACTAATTTTGCTGCTGTAAACATTTTCCATCTGCCTATTAAATCTTTTGGCCCAACTCCTCCTTGCTTCAAGTTTGGTGTTCATTTCTTGAAACATGATTATCTAAGAGTACAACCATCTTCCTAATGCCTCAAGTAATATCAATGGTTTTGGTAAGATATATGATAGAATCATAGAATGGTTTGGGTTAGAATCAGAGTGGTTTGGGTTAGAATCAAAACTATGGCTCAAAACTAGAGGTGGGTAGATTCAGATGAGACATTAGGAAGAAGTTCTTCCCCATGAGAGTGGGGAGACACTGGCACAGGTTGCCCAGAGAGGTGGTAGAAGCCCCATCCCTGCAAATTTTGAAGGCCAGGCTGGATGGGGCTGTGAGCAACCTGCTCTAGTGGGAGGTGTCCCTGCCCATGGCAGGGGGGTTGGAACTAGATGATCTTTAAGGTCCCTTCCAACCCTGACAATTCTATGATTCTGTTATTTCAATCATAGAATGCTTTGGGTTAGAAGGAACCTTCAAGATCATCTCTTTCCAACCCCCCTGCCATGGGCATGGACACCCCCCACTAAACCAGGTTGCTCAAAGCCCTCTCCATAAATGGTTTCATCTGAACAAGCAGCAGTTAAGATATAGTTGAATCCAGCATTTCTATTATTTATCAAGGCCATTACATCACCCAGAGAAACCCCTTGGTCTTTGTTATTCAGTTTATTTTTGAGGCTGGTGAGAGCCTGTGCCAGGTTGCCCAGAGAGGTGGTCAATGCCCCATCCCTGGAACCATTGCAGGTGAGGATGGATGAGGCTTGGAGCAACCTGCTCTAG
>VYZX01022221.1:134368-151018 GCA_013401335.1 Brachypteracias leptosomus | reverse complement strand
CATTTCCCCCCCAAAAAAAAAATCAATTCAGTGTTTTGGCACACAGCAAGAATCCCATTTTCAGTGAAAGCAAATAAGCCACTACTAATTTTGCTGCTGTAAACATTTTCCATCTGCCTACTAAATCTTTTGGCCCATCTCCTCCTTGCTTCAAGTTTGGTGTTCATTTCTTGAAACATGATTATCTAAGAGTACAACCATCTTCCTAATGCCTCAAGTAATATCAATGGTTTTGGTAAGNACCCAAACCACTCTATGACTCTCATGCTATCCTCTAAGTGGCCAAGTCTCTACTATTCTACCCCATTTAGGAAACTTCAAGAGTTTTTCTCCTCCCTTCTCCCTGCTCAGACAGAGCCTCCACTCCCTGCTTTCAGGTTCTCCCAGTATCCTCTGGTCAGGTCAGTATAACCAAGCTTTTCTCACATGATGCAAATTAACAATACATATTCAAAATGTGGAAGCAATTAGCAGCACAGCTTCACACGTTGCTTTCACACTACTCCTTTTGGTGCTAAGTTATGAATACTTGGGGTCTGACCTTTTCTCAGCCTGAGCTCTCACTGAATTACACATGAAGAGGCTCCGAAGTAGGACCTCCAATTTATTTTTAAATAATGAGCCTACAGAGCACTCCAGAAATGCCACTTCAGCTGCACATTCTCCTAACTTGTTCACCTAATGGTAGTTGAAAAAAAAAAAAATACACCTGAAACATCAATGGACTGAAAGAGAGACAACCAGTAAAGACCAACAGCTACATAAAACAGCCTCCAGAGTCAGAAGAGACAAGATTTCAATATGGTAACATCACCATCACATTCTGAAATGTCCTGAAAAGAACAGAGAAAGGACAAGTGGAGGGTCCTGCATCTGGACCATCCCTGGAGTCATTCAAGGTGAGGCCTGATGGGGCTCTGAGCAGCCTGCCCTAGGTAGAGACATCCCTACTTGTGTAGGGAGGTTGGGCCAGATGACCTCTAGAGGTCCCTTCCAGTCTAAAACATTCTATGATTCTATGATCTTTCTTATGAAGATAGACTGAGGGATTTGGGGCTTTTTAGCCTAGAGAAGAGAAAACTGAAGTGAGATCTCATCAATGCTTATAAATACTTAAAAGGTGGATGTCAGACTCTTTTCAGTGGTGCCCAGTGACAGGACAAGGGGTAACAGGCACAAACTTGAACATAGGAAGTTCCATCTAAAGATGAGGAGGAACTTCTTAACTTTGAGGGTGACAGACACTGGCCCAGACTGCCCAGAAGTGGTGGAATCTCCTTCTCTGGAGAGATTCAAAATCCACCTGGACACCATCCTGTGCAACCTGCTCTGGCAGGGGAGTTGGACAAGATGATCTCCAGAGGTCCCTTCTAACCCCTGTCATTCTGTGATACCCTCAGCCATCAGAATAATCTAATTTAAGAGCATTATAACTTGCTGCAAAAGCAGAGGCAAAGTAAAACATGCACAGAATTCATCTCAGACTTAATCCCTGCTCAATACCTTAGAGTGCTTCACTGCCCTAGCACATCACCACCAGTGGACTGCCATTAAGTAGAGCATAATTAGGTCAGCAAAATAATCATGAGGCTAGAAGGACTCTCACAAGACATTCCTACTCTTGCCCTAATAAGAAAGAAGATCAACCATATCTAGATTTGGAAGAGGGAGAACAAGTGAACAGCAAATCTCCCTTTGGTAGATCAAATTGTTTCTGTTTCATAGTTCACCTTTAGTGGTAACACCTCTGAAGCTAAACTCAAGCCTCTTCCAACAGGAATTCATACAAGGATTGACTATAAAGACAGATACAAAGAGGGATCTGGACTATCTCTCACTCCCATGATTCCTAATGCAAGTAAACGTGTGTTCATCCACCTTTCACAAGAGGGGAATGTCAAAACAGTCTCAGAGCATAACACAGATTGATGACAAACCAGATCTGGAGCCTCTCATGAGGTCAGGTCAAAGCTACTTTAATACATATTGACCAAAATTAATAAGAAAACTTAAATATCAAAAGGTCCTTCACCTTTACAGTCATTCTTCCAGGCAGGACCAAAAGGTCACAGCCTGATCTGTTTGTTTTGACCTCTGCAGAGCTCACTACACTGTGAGAACAGGCCACTGGCTACAGTTTATTTCAAATTTAGTGCAATTGATCTCTGCTTTCAAAGCCCTGAGCTTTGTACATAAATCCTAGAATGAACTCATACCCTTGGAAGGCACCAGAACAGCCTCATTTTCTTTGGAAATGCTAAATGAATTTTAAAAGCCAGAAGGGTCAGTGCATAGCTCCAGAAGGGTAGAAGTCTACTGCTCCTAAAGCTCTGCTGGGGAAGGTTTTAAGAAGAGACCTCCACAAAGCTGGGAAACAAAACCCCCCCAAAAAAGAATAAATTTGACACCTAGTTGGCCAAGTTGAGGTATAACGAACTACACAGAAGTAAAAAGATAGGACCAGGGATCAAAGAGAATCTACTGCAGCAGGGAGAGAGCAGATGGAACAAGTCCACCACAAAGAGCCAGAGTTCTCTCCTGGCACACTACCCAAGTGTGTGGACTCAAAATACAGAAAGCTCCAGGGGCACAGAGTTCATGTGCATTCACACAACAGAACTGAGCTCACAAATAGCACCAAAATTCATATTCTGCAAGTGAAAAGTGAGCTGCTGAATCACCCAGACTATTTAGGAGGTGGTTGGAGGCCAACATATCAAAACAGAACAGAGGAGATGGAAAGGTGTTAACTCAGCAGCCCTTAGACTTCAAAACCCTGAGAGCAAAGTGCCCAGGCAAAGAATGAACATCAAAGCTTTGCACTTCAGATCAACCTCTCATTTTGCTCTTTAATTACTTGTTCTCAAACAGAGAGACCCTATGGGAAGCTTGGTGCTAGCAAAGCACAGACTGGGACCACTGTGGTATGACTGGATGGTCCATCCCTAGACAAGCAACTTGACAATCAAGCCTAGTTCAGAATCAGTGGGTAGTGGTGCTCTCTCCAGGCACTTGTTTGCTCAGTTCAGGATGATCATAAGTAGCTCCAAGAAGGGAAGGAAAATAAAAGGTTAAAAGAGAAGCTTACATCACCACACTGCTTAGGGTTAGTGTTGAGCCAGCCACTAGACAAGTGACAGACACTGTCTATTAACCCCTCTCCCTTCCCAAAGGGGAAGAGAAAGGAAATAAGGGAGAGGGACATGGATTCAAAAAGAAAACTACAACACCTCTAATCAAAACAATAAAATGAAATATATACAAATACATAGAAAAAAAATATAGAACCCAACCCTATTGATAACAATTACATCACCATCACCACTGATGCTGTGGAGCAGGCACTGGGGAAGTCCCAGACTGGGCTCAGCAGCAGATGGGAACTGGATCAGGAGCACATGGATGAAAGGCAGAACAGAGTCCTCCTTGAACACCAGCCATTGAAGAGTAGTTGACCCCTGTGATCCCTCAGCTTTATACTACAACATATATGGAATAGAATTCCTCATTGGTCAGTTTAGGGTCCCCTGTCCTGGCTGCTCCTCCCCACAGGTGCCACCTCTCACTGCCTGGACACCAACATGGCACAAGATTTCTCAATGCCCTTGGTCTGCACAGGAGCAAGGATCAGCAAGAGCCTTTCTGCACAGCCCAACCCTTGGTGGTATCTCCAAACATGGAGCAGAGACTGGCTGTGAAAACCTGCCCTTAACTTCAGACAGTGCAGAGACTGAGAAGAGACCGAGCTGGAAAGGGAAATCACTCAACAGAATTAGTTCTGTTCCAGCTCAAACCAGGACAACTACCAGCCAGAGACCAGCACACCAGAAAGAAGAGTTGCACAGCCTCATAGCCAGAGTAGATGCCACCAAGGAGATGCAAACCCAATCCCAGAGGAAGGCAGAGCTCACCTGCTTGATCTTGTTGCGGGAGCTGGTGATGCGCTCGGTGATGCTCTGGTAGGTGCGGATGGCGGTGGTGAGCTCCGTGTAGTGCTGCACGATCAGCTCGTCCAGGTCCCGGTCACACTTCTCATAAGCTTCTTCCAAACGGCCCTTCTCAGTCTCTCGGTCCTCAACATCATCACTGGTAGAGAGAGTCCTTAGGGAAAGATCACAGAAATAAGGATATGAAATCATCTAAGGACAGACGAGTAGAATCATAGAATCATCAGCGTTGGAAGGGAGCTTAAAGATCATCTAGTTCCAACCCCCCTGCCATGGGCAGGGACACCTCCCACCAGATCAGGTTGCTCACAGTCCCAGCCAGCCTGGCCTAAAAAACTTCCAGGGATGAGGCTTCCACCACCTCTCTGGGCAACCTGTGCCAGTGTCTCACCAGTAGTAGATGTGACACTTTGAGACATGGTCTAGGGGTCAGGGAGATGTTGGACTTGATGATCCTAGAGGTCCGTTCCAACTCAAATGATTCTATGATAGGAAGCCTTTGCCTACAAAATTCACCACTTACAACAAACCATTCACTCTTAGTCACTGAGTGAAGCTTAATTCTGTAAACATCTGCCTGGTGGTCAGCAGAGAACAATGTACTTCCAGAAAATAAAAAGCAAAACCTGTGGTTTATTACTTCCCTAATTTTTTACCAGGTTTATGAAAAGAGAAAGTTATCTGTTAGTTATCAGATTTCCAGAGTAATTAATATGGGCACAGTATCAAAGATGAAATTCTGCTTTGGACTCAAGGACCAGGGCAACTATTTATTAGAAGTGTTGTAGTTACTGCTACGTACCTACCGAGAGCACCCCAGGGATACTACCAGTACACAAACTCATCAAAAGCCAAACCCTGCCTTGCAACAGTCAATCTGGTTTGAAATGTGTGCTGGTAGAGAAAAGGTTTCACAGAATCAGAATGGTAGGGGTTGGAAGGGAGCTCTGGAGATGATCTGGTGCAACCCCCCTGCTCCAGCAGCTCACCCAGAGCAGGGGGACCAGAGTCCAAAATCTCTCCACACAAGGAGACTCCACAACCTCTCTGGGCAGCCTGGGCCAGGCTCCAACACCCTCACCCCAAACAACCACCTCCTCCTGCTCACATGGAACCTCCTGGCTTACACTTGGTGCCTGCTGCCCCTTGGCACCACTGACCAGAGTCTGGCCCCAGCCTCTTGCCCCCACCCTTTAGCTCTTGAGCAGCATTGAGCAGATCCCCTCTGAGGCTTCTCTTCTGCAGCTCAGCAGCCCCAGGGCTCTCAGCCTGTCCTGGGCACACAGATGCTCCAGTCCCACCAGCATCTTCACAGCCTCCACTGGACTCTCTCCAGTAGTTCCTTGTCTCTCTTGACCTGGGGATCCCAGCACTGGACCCAATAGTCCAGAGGTGGCCTCACTGGGGCAGAGTATAGGGGGAGAAGAACCTCCTTCAACCTGCTGACCACACTCTTCTGAATGCACACCAAGAGACAATTGGCCTTCTTGGCCATGACAGCACTTTACTGGCTCATGAACTTATTGTCCACTAGGACTCCCAGGTCCTCTCTGCAGAGCTGCTTTCCCGACCACCCCCTCCCCTGTACTAGTGCAGGAGGTTATTTCTCCCTGTGTGCAGGACCCCACACTTGCACTTTCTGAACTTCATGAGGTTCCTCTCCACCCAACTCTCCAGTCTGTCCAAGTCCTTTCCTTAGTTTTATTTCAGAGTGACAACAAGCAGGACATAAGAGTTAGCACTCAGACTTTTCTGAATTCTCCAAAACCATTAGGAAAGTAGTAGAAATTCAGATGCAAAAGCTCTTCTCAGATGTAAAGGAAGAACAAACATACAAGAAACGCTCCCTCTCCCAGGAAGTCAAGAGACATACCCAAAACTTCCAGTTCACTGCTCTTCCTTCCCTTCAAAGGCAAACAACAGGCTGCACCTCCTACTCAAGGACTCCATGGTTAAACAGCAAACAAAAAAAGCCATTTCACAGGGGATCATGATCCCAGAATGAGCAGCTAAGAACACTCAAGTGAGCAAGCAAATCTGTCCTACCATATGGAACACGGCACGAGAGGAGGACAGGAGCGGGTGTGTCCTACTCAACTACCAAGGAGGACAAAAGAACTACAGCCAAAAATATGTCCTGCAGAACCCTCAGAGAAGACAATGTGCCCAAGTACAGTTTTAGCACTCCTTTCACTTTCAGATGGCAGTGGCAGAAGGGCACCAGATACCACATGGAGTGAGGAGAGATCATCTCCCTTTTGTTATGGCTCAGACTATCAGCGTGGGTGGCTCACACCCCCCTCCTCACTCCAAACAGGAGTTGCACATTTTTCAGGAGATGAAGGTGCACCTCTCCTCTTGCACAAAGAGCTGTCAAGCTCCCACCCCTCATTACACAGCAGAGCTTCTTCCAATACATAGTTTGTAGCATTTCAAGTTCTGTACTTCATGGTAGCTACAGAAACAGAAGAGCTTTCTGATGTTGTTACATTAATATTCTGCTCTGAAACATGTTTAGCTGTCTCTTAAATCATGTTTTCACAAAAAAAGATCATAGAATCGTTTTGGTTGGAAGAGAATTTTCAGATCAAGTCCAACCATTAACCCAGCACTGCCAGGGTACCACTAAACCATGTTCCTCAGCACCATATCTCCACAGCTGTCAACACAAGGAGGACATGGAGCTGTTGGAGTAGGTCCAAGGAGGGCCACAAAGATGATTTGAGGAGCTGGAAGCCCTTTGCTGGGAGGCCAGGCTGAGAGAGTTGGGCTTGTTGAGCCTGGAAAAGAGAAGGCTCCAGGGAGACCTTCCTGTGACCTTCCAGTATCTGAAGGGGCCTACAAGAAAGCTGGAGAGGGACTTTTTACAAGGGCTTGTAGTGACAGGATGAGGGATAACAGCTTCAAACTGGACAAGGGGAGATTTAGATTGGAAATTAGGAAGAAGTTTTTCAATGTGAGGGCAGTGAGATACTGGCACAGGTTCCAGGGAAGCTGAAGATGCCTCAGCAATGGATGTTTCAAGACCAGGTTGGACAGGGCTTTGAGCAACCTGGTCTAGTGGGAGGTGTCCCTGCCTGTGGCAGGGGGGGTTGGAACTAGATCATCTATAAGGTCCCTTCCAACCCAACCCACCTATGGTTCAACATGCCGGAAAAAAAACCCTAAGCAGCCAGCTAATGCCATAAAATTAAGAAAACAGTATTTGTGAGACAGTGAAGTTTGGGTCCATGCTGGAGTAAATAGAGAACATGCAAAAATGTGCTTGGCAGCAAATCTTCCTCCATTAAGAGCTCTCATAGATCAATGTGCTTTGAGAAGAACTTGATTTTTACTAGAAGAACCTCCAGCACAGCCATACCAGACACAAAGGTCTATCCTCCTTGGGAACCATCCTATTGTTTGAGTTTCAAGCTGAGCAGTATTGCCTGTCTCAGAAGTTAATGAAAACATTGATTCTCCCTGAGTCACAGATTGCAGGAGAATCATGGATTCCTACAGACAATGTAGGAGCACAACCAGCCTGGCCTATAGCACAGACTAGGAAAGTTTCTCATTACACAAAATTCAATTTCAGAATTCTTGAGTTGCCAAAGCTGTTCAAGCTTTGCCTTGAATCCATCTGCAACACCAGGAGCTTGTTACAAAAGCTCAAGATCTTTCTCCAAGGCTAAGGCAACATCACCATAATGTCAGAGGGTGCCACAAGCCTCTAATGCTCCAGCAAGTTCCTACCCAACATCGGGCTCCCGAGCAACTTCCAGTCACATCAGTATTTTTCCAACAGATCCAAATTGTGCTGCCCAGTCGGGTTTGTCCTTGTAATTGAGTTTAACTTGCCCTCTGGAGGAAAAATATTGTTTGCTAAAAACACTTGACATTTGCACAACCAAAACAGAGATGTTTATGAAGCCTGAGAGAGGTCACAAAGGGACCTGTATCTTAGAAACCACAAAACATGTCAGGACAGAGGCAACACAGCTGGAAACCAGAAGCTTTTGTGAGATACCACAAGCTTATTTCTACTGAACCCAGGGGGGATCAGCCCATCTGGCTGAGAACTACACACCTCACACCACCTCAACTCCAAAGATCTCATCTTTTAAACCCACCACACAGATGGCAGTAGTATGAAAATATTGCCAACCCATATTAATAAGGATTCCAGGAATACAGAGGTCTCCAAGCTCCAGTCCATCCAGCCTGACTTCAGGAACCTCAGCAGCACATGCTGGGGATGCAGCTGCCAAATAAGTCTTTTTCTCTGAAAAACGAGCTTAATACACAGCAGTAGCCAAGGACCCAACAAGAGGAGAGCAAGACAAAGGTATCACTCTGCTGCTGCAAACCCTACTATGTCCACACTTAGAATCATTTAGGTTGGAAAAGACCTTTAAGATCATCCAGTCCAACCATAATCCCACTCTACCAAGTCAGCTCCTAAACCATGTCCCTCAGCACCACATCTCCACAGCTTCTAGACATGTTCGAACATGGTGATTCAACCACTGCCCTGGGCAGCCTGTTCCAGGGCCTGACAACCCTTTCAGTGAAAAAATTTGCAAATGCTTGGAGTGATGTACACAGTTCTGGGCTCCTCTCTCTTCTGTTGCCCTTGGAGGGGCAACTAAAACCATGGAGGGGAAGAAGCAGCTGTTCTCTGCAGAGATGCTAAGGCCAAATCTCTTCAGTTTGGAAGAGAAAAGGAGAAATGATTGAGGTCTGCAGAAGTCAGAAATGAGATGAATGACAAATGCAACAGTTTTTGACCAAATCCTGCACTACTAGAAGTAGCAGCACTTGTGGAAGCCAACAGGAGATCAGCTCAGGAAAGGATGAAGCACACTGACACTTCAGGTAGTGAGTGAACTCTTGAACCTTGCTGCAGGATTTGAGGCCCACAGCATCAGTAGGTTCAGAGAAAGGACACAGATGTATTCAGAGGCAATAGGTCAAAGCAAATACTGAAAGAAAGTAGCTGGAATGTATCCTCTAACATCCCTAATTCAACAACTGCAGACACTAGGGAAATAACAGAGGTAGTGGACAGGAGAAGTAGCCAGGTCTGCACCCCCTAACATTCTATGTTAACACTGCATATTGGAGGAACCATTAATCATAGAATAGTTTGGGTTGGAAGGGATCTTAAAGATCATCTTGATACAATCCTCTTGCCATGGGCAGGGACACCTCCCGTTAGACCAGGTTGCTCACAGCCCCATCTAACCTGGTCTTGAACACCTCCAGGGATGGAGGATGCACAGCTTCCCTGGGCAACCTGTGCCAGCGTCTCACCACCCTCAAGGTAAACAATTTCTTCCTTACATCTAAGCTAAATCTCCACACCCCAGTTTGAACCCATCACCCCTCATCCTATCACTACCAGCCCTTGTAAAAAGTCCCTCCCCAGGCTTTTTGTAGGCCCCCTCCAGATACTGGAAGGCTGCAATGAGGTGTCTCTGGTACCTTCTCTTCTCCAAGGCTGAACAAGCCCAACTCTCTCATTCTGGCCTCACAGCAGGTGTCCCAACCCTCAGATCACCTTCATGACCTCCTCTGGTCCTACTCAAGCAGGTCTGTGTCTTACACTGGAATCATGATCCATTCTTTCAGAGTTCCAGGTGACACCATTGAGCTGTCAGGCAGCAGGAAAGGGGGACATCCCAAGGACAAGGACCATTATAAACCCACTGTCACCCATTTTCCACCTCATGATCCTAACCTGAAAGACTTGAACTCAATAGAAGTTTCAGCTTCAGTCAACTGCCATGTTCCAAGATTTCCAGCTGGATCTGTTGGATGAACCAGCTGGGAAGTCTTCCCACAATTAACACCTGTATTGGGAACCTCTCTCCCCCTTTAATTGCATGTGTGGGGAAAATATTGTGGAAAAAATCATCACTAAACATCATACTCCTGTTTTGAGCAGAAGCTTTATCTATATTTACAGCCCTTTAGTCTGTTCTAGTTCAAAGCATTAAAGAGACCACTTATTACCCCCAAAATAATAATTCTAATTCTAATAATTCTATACAGCAACATAAGCCTAATAGGTTGATTTTTTCCCCTCCATCCACAAGTCTGCCTAAGATTCCTCTCGATTATTTCTTCATGGATACGATAAAAGTTTAAATCCCAACCCAAGACCCAAATGGAGAAAAGCAACACCAGAGACTTTTAAAATTTATTTTACTGAAAGACCAGCAAGTTTGAGAAGTATCAAGTTGTGGGTTTAGGACTTGGTTCTTTCCAGCCATTATGGGATTCTGGATTAATGCCAGGAGAACAGAATGTGTATAATCCACCCCACAATCACCTGCTGAAGAACTAAAGATCGCTTAGAGAAAAGCAAACCCGTTATTTAATGGATGCAAAGCACAATATATAAATAAGAGGAAGTGAAGCTGCTTCAAGTCAAAATATCAGAAACAAGTGCACTATAAAACTGAGAATGCCTCTTCTGGATTTTTTTTAAATCACATTCAACCTTTGTCCAGGCACTAATTTACATTTTTGCCCACCATGGCTGTAACAGAGACATTTCTCCAACATACTCAACAGCAGTACAAGTCCTTCCACCTGCTTATAGGCACCAGTAAGACCATTCTGCTGGTATCCTCCTCAAGTCACTGTCACTTAGATGAACCCTCACTTCACCTGCTTAACCCAAACTAACTCAGCATCTTCTCTCTACTCCAGTAATTCATTACCACATTTTCCTCCTTCAAATCCACAACATTAAATTTCAAAGTCTGTAACTACAAACAGGAGCCACGTCACTCTGAATCTGAAACATCACCTTGAACACCTGAATTTCCTACCTAAGCCCCTTGATACAGGAGCTGTTTCTTTTTCTTGCTCTGTACAAAATAAAGCAGAGAAAGGAATCACTTAATATTCTTGAGATTAGAGATGTTCCTGCTAACACTGCAGAAAAGCAACCCAAGGGCATCTCTGCTTGCTTCAGCTCGATTAAAATGTGTGGCGAGGAAGAAGAAAAGTCAACACAGTGTTTGCCAAATAGAAAGGATCAAAATGGTTTGGGAAAGGAACTTTGCAGAAAGAACTTTGAAGGGGGAAATCACAAAACAGGATGAGATTATGAAGTAGCTAAATATACATTAGCTTTTTAGAACTCCCTGAAAACCAAGAGCATTCAAAACACCCAACCAACAGAAGGAACATCAATTTTGAGAGTGAGTACGTGCAGGTTCTGAACTCAGCAGGGATCTCCAGGAGAGTTTCCTATCAGTTTACTTTTTTATTTTCATTTTTCTAAATGAGAATCCACCTCCCCTGTAAGGTACTTGTAATTTGTACTTGGCAGCTGGATGGCTGCATATGCCTGTCTCATTAGCAAGAGCTCAATAGGATTAGGAGAATTCCAACTGGATGTTCATCTGTTAAGAGGCATTTTTATGCTACAGTAAAAGAGAAATTAATTGAGCCCAATCTCATTGACTTGTGATTTTACCTAGTTAAAAATACAGATCACACCAAATGCTTCATTCACATACAGAAGACAGGGTAGAGGAGATGATCAGGCAATCCTGCAGTGTTATCATGGGATGTACAGCTCATTCCATACAAGAAAAAACAAACCTTGCTATTTCCCCTGAGCTCAGTGAATTTACACCTGAATTAAAGGCCATTTGGACTACTCATTTCAGTAGATCTACAAGTATTTTTAAGCATTCAACTCAAACAACTAACACAGGGAGTAGGTGGAAAGACTTGCAGGAATCCTGTCATTCTGCATTAAGCCTTAAACTGCTGGCTACAAGAGTTCATTGCAAAGTCAGCAATATCCATTTTCCAAAGGTAAATACATCAGAAAATGTATTGACATCATTGTCATCACTACCATTTCTGCAGAAAACAGAACAAACTCCAGAGCTCCAGAAGATTCCTCCTTCCTCAGCATCACAGGTGAAGGAACATCTCAGACATTTTGGCACAATTAGGACCCTAAAGTACATTTGAATTTACCATCACCTGTTGCTTTACAGCAATTCAGACTGTAGCCATCAAAAGAGTAATTCAAAACACTGGGAGGCAAGATTCCCAAGTTAAGGACACTACCTATAAATGCTCAACATGCTCTTTGGAAGCAGTTGGAAAACCCACTTGAGTCCTTAAAACTTCTTGCTCTCCACAGACCTCAGCCTCAGTGTTTTCCATGGAGCAATAAAAATACTTCTCTTGCTAAAATATGAAGGACCTTTGAGAAAGTCACACTTCTTTTATAATGTAGAAAATGCTATTTACCACAGTAAATATTAAATTGGGATAAAAGAAACTTTTCTCTAAGAACCAATCTGGTCCCAGCAATAACTAACAGGAGCAGACTCCATACACTAGATACCAAGTTCTTCTCACACTGCTTATCTCATCCTAAGTGTCCCTCAGCCTGAAGCATCAGAGAAGCAACTTTATTTTCCCCTCTCTTCTATTCTATAAGAGCCTATAACAAAAACAGAGATTAATCCATGAATTTGAGCTCCAAATGCCCACAGTCCATCCCTATTTTGTTTTACCACGTGCTGAATGCCCTCACACCACACACAAGCTCTTGTTCTCCTTAACCTGAATCCAGGGTGAGATCCACACCACCCATCACTGCATTTCCTTCACCAGAGTGTTTTTTCCACCAAATCCTGCTTTTATTCTCCCCTCTCACTCCCTTCTTTTGCACTGTGGCAGAAAGACAACAGCAACCTGTAGGACTATCCCTTTCCAGGCATCCACCTCAAGATGACAGTTCCAGCAGGAACCTAATTTGAAACTCAACAAGAATTTGTTTACACTGAGAAGTCTCCAATTTCCCCACACAACTTCTATCACCAAGGGCTTTAGTTTGTTTTCCAGGGCAGATGAGTAATTTCTTTTGCCAGCCCACTCTTGGCTTCCTACCTTCCCAATAAAATGCCAAGAAAATTAGATTAACTGTCAATTTTAAGAGACAACTGTTAACTTTAATGAACAATAAACGTCTCATTTCTGCAAATTTGCTTTTCCTGATGCCTCCAGCAAGGCTGGGTGGGGAGCCACCTGCCTCTTCCACCCACCCTAAAGACAGCCCTGTTCAGTGTGATTACTGCTAAGCCATAGATCCTAAACTGAGTCTTAATTAGAAATTTTTTTGACTGGAGAATTGGTTTCACAGGGAGAATGCTGGAGTAACAGTATGTGGGTATTATGCTGCTGTGGATTTTTTTTGTTGAACTAAAGGGGAAGAACAGATACTGTGTGCAAAATGCAAATGTGAATTTTAGGAAATTGATGTGAATTTACCACCTACAACACACTCAATAATTCTTACAGGGGCAAGTGTTCAAGTCATTGCTCCTGACCATTGCTGTAGGTGTTCAGCATCTGCACATCCCTCTGTCTTTCTCTGCTCCACAAGATGACACAGACATATGCAAGGATTTGTGGCTAAAGGCAATAGAATCATAGGATCATTTTGGTTGGAAAAGATCTTTAAGATCACCCAGTCCAATCATAGCCTTACTCTACCAAGTCTGCTGCTAAACCATGTCCCTCAGGACCACATCTACACAGCTTAGAAACCCCTCCAGGGATGGTGATTCAACCACTGCCCTGGGCAGCCTGAGTCAGCCCATGACAACCCTTTCAGTGAAAAAAGATTTACCTCATGTCCAACCTAAACCTTCCCTGACAACTTGAGGCCATTTCCTCTTGCCCTATTGTTTATTCCCTGGGAGAAGACATCAACACCCATCTCTCTACAACCTCCTTTAAGGTAGTTGTAGAGAGTGAAGAGGTCTCCCCTGAGCCTTCTGTTCTCCAGACTTAACCCCAGCTCCCTCAGCCATTCCTCTCAAGACCGGCCGGTTCCTCTTGTCCTGTCCCTTGTTCTTTGGGAGAAGAGCCCGACCCCACCTGGCTCCAACCTCCTTGCAGGGACTTGTGCAGAGCCACAAGGTCTCCCCTGAGCCTCCTTTGCTCCAGCCTCAACCCCCCCAGCTCCCTCAGCTGCTCCTCACCACACTCCTGCTCTACCCCCTTCCCCACCTTCCTTGCCCTTCTCTGGACACGCTCCAGCCCCTCAAGCTCCTGCTGGGAGGGAGGGACCCAAACCTGACTCCAGGATTCCAGGTTGTTCCTCTCCAGTGCCCAGTCCAGGAGGACCATCCCTGCCCTGGTCCTGCTGCCCACACTAGTGCTGATCCAAGCCAGGATTCTGGTGGCTTCTTGACCACCTGGGCACACTCTGGCTCATCTCCAGCCCCTGTCCCCAACCCCCGCCAAGGTCCCTTTCTGCCACTTCCCAGCCTCTCTTCCTGAGGCCTGGAGCACTGCAGGGGGTTGGTGTGACCCATGATGCACAGGTGCAAAAAACCAAGAAAAATCTTCTGTTCCTTCTGGATGAGGTTTCTTTAAGCATGCAATTCACTCGCCTTCACTAAGCATCACTTAAGCAAATGAAAACACTCATTAAAGACAGTGGGAAACACCAACAACAAAAAAGGCAAGCCAATCAGATTTAAATATTTCATCTGATCAGTAAAATGAACATTTTACTTAAGTGTAATTGAACAGAGAACTCAATTGCTGGGGGAGGGGGCTAACAAAGCTCCAGGTTTCACAGGAAAGTTCTCTACCATGCTCTGTCCCACCTCACATGCCTTAAGCCTCCCAGCTCCTCACTTCAAAACACCTTTGAAGCTACAGGAACACAGAAAGGTCATGGCACCCACTGCACACATCACAAAGCTTGGCTTAGGGAAAGCTACATCTGGAAGTGTGGCCAACTTACAGGACCTGGAGTTGTTCAGCCTGGAGATGAGAAGGAAAAATTTCTCTACTGATTAGAGTGGTCAGGCACTGGACCAGGCTGCCCAGGGAGGTGGTGGAGTCACCATCCCTGGAGGGGTTCAAATGAGTAGATGTGGCACTTGAGAACAGGGTTTAGTGGTCATGGTAGCGTTGGGTTGATGGTTAGACTTGATGATCTTAGAGGTCTTTTCCAACCTTAATTATTCTATGAAAAGAGCTTGTCAAGAGCAGTTTAGCAAGTGTTCTTCCTCCCAACTGCTGTCCCACCCTGTGAGACCTTCCAAGCAGCTATATTTCAACAAAGCACAATGAAAAAGTTCTGTAAAGACCCCTGGGACAAGAACTGTACTTGGGAGCAGCCTACACTGCTCCACAAATTTCCAGAGGTTCATTAAACTAAATGGACTTATTTAAATTTTATAATTGAAAACTGTTGTCTTACAGACAAGTCCCAAATGGGGTGATCTACAGCTTCCAGCACTATTTAACCTCAAAGAGGATGAGCTGATAACACATGGTTTGAAACCTCTGCTGAGTCTCATTGGAACTATTGTAAAAGTTGGTTCCTTCTGAAACAAAGCCAGCCAAAATAACCCCTAAAATATTTAACACTAACTCAGTAGCAACGTTTTGAATGTTTTCTCATTGTTTTCAGAGGTTAGTTGATTGTTCCTATGAAATTCTGAGTTTGAGGAAATGAATCCAAATGTTTAGGAGATATTAGTCCCTTCATGGAGACAATGAGGTGCTGGAAAGAAGGTGGTCAAAAATGGCACCATACGAGTCAACAGGCAGGTAAAATGACCATAAAATAAGAGCTCTTTCCCTTCAAAAAAAGGAAGTGATATCCTGAGGCCAGCACCCTCCATCCTCACAGGGAACATCAAGGTATCCAGCCTCCAGATGAGTGGATCTTCATTGTGCAAACAGAAACAACTCCTTTGCCACAAGGAATGGCCAAATCGAGTCTCTTCAAAGCTCTGCTCAACATTCAAGGCAAACAGAGGATTATCAAACATTCCCCCTCTACTTACACTGCATTAATCTTTCATGATGCTGAAGCACTTGGTTAGAGCATTTTCAGCAGAAGTTGATGATCTTTTTAACATTGAGGACTTGGAGATGCACTAGTGAGAGCTGCAGGGAAAAGGCTGAACAGGTCATGGCCATCTAAACAAACATCATCAGGGAATTCTTTGTTTTGTTAAATTAACCAATCCTTAATCAAATTCACCACAGCAATAGAAAGGATGCAAATAACACCCAGTGACCAGCTGATGGCTGAAACAAAGGCTGGACTGCAGTTAAGATGATGGCATCAACAGAAGTCACACACAGAATCATAGAATTGTTTAGGTTGGAAAAGACTTTTAAGATCATCCAGTCCAACCATATCTTTATCAAGTCCACTGCTAACCCATGTCCCTCAGCATCACATCTACACACCTTGGAAACCCCTCGAGGGATGGGAATTCAATCACCATCCAGGGCAGTCTGTTCCAATGCTTGACAACCCTTGTCATGAAGAAATCGTTCCCCCTGTCCAACCTAAACCTCCCCTAGCACAACTTGAGGCCATTTCTTCATGTCCTATCACTTGTTTCCTGGGAGAAGAGCCCAACCCCCCACCTGGCTCCAACCTCCTTGCAGGGAGTTGTGCAGAGCCAGAAACTGGAAGAGGGGAGGAGATATAAGAAATTCTTCACTCTGATGATGGTGAAACACTGGCACAGGTTGCCCAGGTGTGGTATAATCACTGGACATAACTCGAAATTTAAACTTATATTAAAATTACAGCATTATTCACACATTAAGGAAAGTCATAATATTGAGGAGGCCTCCAGGGCAGTGTACAGCTGGTATGCATGGAATCCCTTCCATAACCTGCAACCTTGGAAAC
>VYZX01022221.1:104921-117001 GCA_013401335.1 Brachypteracias leptosomus | reverse complement strand
CCACCTACTAACCACACCCCTTCTGATCCACCCCAGGATGCCATTGGCCTTCTTGGAAAGGAGTCACAAAGAAAGGAGCAGTGAGCAGCCTCTGCTGTGTGCTCCTCTCACCAAGCTAAAAGGCAACCAGAGAAGATATAACACATACTCAGTTTTCATTTTTCCAAGGGAAAAAGCAATAACCTTGTAGCCCTGGGATATGAACATCTCCATGGCTCAGTCACAGTCTCACTGGCTGGCTGCAGGCACGACAAGCTCAGTAAATTTGGGAACCTTTGGAGAACTGCTGCTGCCTTTTCAGTCAGAAACCATCTGTCTGAAGTGCTTTTAGTTTAGTGGGTCCACAAGCTGCTGGGATGTGAGGGCAGGAAAAGGGGTAGAAATATTCCTCAGCATCTCTCTGCCTTGAGTCCTTACAAAGACAACCCTCCCCTGCTGCCAGGGAGGCAAGAAGAGGCTGGGATATCTACGAGCATTTTATACCCAGCACAGTTTGAAATATAAATCAACGTGCTGCAGAATGAAAATAAAAATATACTGGTTTTCTCTGCCATGAAATATGCCTGGTTGACATCCCCAAGAGTGAAGATGTCACCCTGCCTGTGTTAATTAGAATCATAGAATCGTTTGGGTTGGAAGAGACTTTTAAGATCACCAAGTGCAACCATTAACCCAGCACTACCAGGGCACCACTAACCCCTGGCCCTCAGCACCACATCTCCACGCCTTGGAAACCCTTCCAGGGATGGGGACTGCACCACTGCCCTGCCCAGCCTGGCACAGCCCACAACAACCCTGACCAGTAAGAAATTCTTCATGTTCAACCTAAACCTGCCCTGGTGCAACTTGAGGCTGTACCCTTGTCCTAATTGTGAGAGCAGAAGGTCAGTAGGACACATTTTCACCAGGGTCCTGTGTCAAAATGAGCAAAAGGAATTAACAAAAAAATCAAGATCTGGCATGGAAGATTCAAGTGTTCCAAATTCATGCAGGTATCAAAGGAAAAGAGAGAAAATTCAGAACGAGGGACACAGAAAACCTTGATTAGGAAAGTGGCACCAGGGGCCTGATGGAGGAATGAGAACATTGAGTTAAAGCTCTAAGTTAAACACCAAGACCTGGCTATCAAAGTATAGGCAGGTGACATTATAACACAATGAAACCCAAGCATGGAATGATATTCTGCTGGGGATTGTTCTGCTGAGCTGCAAGGAGTGAATTTCAAATTGTCTCTGCTTGAAAATCCTTTATGCAAAGAAGACCTTTGGCAGCTCATATCTGGATTTGGAATTACAGAAAAACATTAATCCTCAGAGATGGCAAAGAATTTTGAGGCTAACCTTCTCCTGTCACATGGAAACAGGCAGGAGGAGGAGACAGGCTTCTGCAATATGTCTCCAAGGCTGGTTTTAGAATGGGAACATTTATGCTGCAATCGGAGAGTGGCCATAGAGAAGAAGTTGCCCAGGGAAGCTGTGGATGCTCCATCCCTGGAGGTGTTCAAGGCCAGGCTGGATGGGGCTTTGAACAACCTGGTCTAGTGGGAGGTGTCCCTGCCATGGCAGGGGGGTTGGAACTAGGTGATCTTTGAGGTCCTTCCAACCCAAACCATTCAGTGGGGGAGGATCTGCTCACAAGGGTTTGAAGCAATAGGATGAGGGGTGATGGTTTTAAGCTAGAAAAGGGTAGATTTAGGTTGAACATTAGGAAAAAGTTCTTTAATATAGGGTGGTTGATCACTGGAACAGGTTGCCCAGAGAGGTGGTGGAGGCCCCATCCCTGAAAACATTCAAGGTCAGGCTTGATGGGGCTCTGAGCAACCTGACCCAGGTAGAGATGTCCCTGATTATTGTAGGGGGATTGGACTAGATGACCTTTGGAGGTCCCTTCCAACCCAAAACATTCTAATATTCTATGATGTGCCTATGAGAGCTTTAAATAGCTGTCTGGGGAGACAAAGAGTAGGGCAGCATCCACAATGTGATGCTCAGTAGCAGTTGCAAAGCCTGCCTGAGATGCAGCAGAAATGCTGGAGTGATCAGCACAAAGTATTCCTCCAATTAGTGCTCATGGTGATTGGCTCTACAGGTTAAAACAAGAGTCTGGCAGCTTGGCTTCTTGGAAGATCTTGACCCAGGTGGCTCCAAAAAAGAGCTGGCAGAAAGCAGTGGGGTCCTTAGCTGGAGGCATCCATGTGTGTCTGCACAGCAGAGGACACACTGGCCTATGTGGGGCCCTGGAGCTGCACCAAGTGGCCAGCAGCGTGGAAACCTTTGGAGAAGAGATGGGTCCTCCAAAAAACCTGGATCAGGAAGGCAAGACAATTGCTTGGCTGATTTTACAATGAAGAAGGAAGATTGTGATGTGAGGGAAAGACTCAACCTGGATTCTGGAAGTGGTCCGTGGATCACTCCATGCTGTGTTGAGGGAAGGAGCCAGCAGCCCTCCAGAAGACCTAGTCTTTGATGTTTTAGGGCCTTGGCTTATCCTTCCTCTCAGCAACCTGCTAAACACCAACAGGACCTGGAAAGTGGCTCTATAGGGTAAGAAGTGAAGTGGCAGAGTGAGGAGTCGTCATTTAGGAGGATTTCCAATGCTGGTCAAGTGGCCATGGTCCTCTCCTATCTTCCTTCCATCCCTTTCCAGATCATTCCCTGACAGTTCAAGAATTCCCCGTGGTTGCCTCAGTATCAGCAGTGGATGCTGAAGCAGGAGACAAGCAGCTGCTGAGGTTTCCTAGAGCATTTGCAGAGCACAGGAGTCCCAGAACGACTTGGGCCAGTTGACAGAACTTCAGATTAGAATGAGATATAAGGTCTTGAGGTAGTGGACAACTCTACCAGCAGCAACTCCTACCTGCTGTCCCATTCCATGGAGCAGGGTCATGCTTGAGGGAGATGAGAGCTCCATACTTGACATGCTTCTGCTAAAGGAGAAAAGTGTTTTCCTGCTGAGGATAACAAATGGCCTGAGCCAAACTGTGGCCAGATGGTCCCACTCAGTGGTTGTTTACACCAAGACCTGGGAGAGCAGGTCAGTCAAGCCCCCTGACCCTAATATTGTCTGTAGCAAAATAATCAATTTGTAAGACTGACCTGTTAGCCCCGGTTGTTGATCCAAGACATAACAGCTCAATAACTTTAATTATTAAAGCCAGTATAGACAACCATTGATCCTCCCACTTAGAGCCACCTCTCCAGCCCAGCTCCCAGGGGTTTAGAGCACGGGCATTTGCAGGGAAAGCAAGAGAACCAACCCCTTCAAATGGCTGATCCACCAGCATCACCTATGTTTTGGACCCTGATATTGAAAGTGTGGCTCCTACCAGTCATAGAATTGTCAGGGTTGGAAGGGACCTTAAAGATCATCTAGTTCCAATACCCCTGCCATGGGCAGGGACACCTCCCACCAGACTAGGTTGCTCACAGCCCCAGCCAGCCTGGCCGTCAAAATGTCCAGGAATGGGGCTTCCACCACCTCTCTGGACATTGCATCCAATACAAACCTCACTTATTGTCCAACAATAGAGATAGGGAACAAAATCTCTGAAATAGAGGGAGGGGAACTGGGGAAGCCAGAATAGAGCTTTGGAAGTTTTCTTGCATAAAGCCACTGGGGAGGAAGAGCACTTGGATGTATTATAAATTCATTGTCCTCTTCTAACTCTGGTCCGTGGGTCATTGGTGTGGGTGTGAGTTCATCTGCAAAGCATAGAATTATAGAATTGTCAGGGTTGGAAGGGACCTTAAAGATCATCTAGTTCCAACCCCCCTGCCATGGGTAGGGACACCTCCCACTAGAGCAGGTTGCTCAAGGTCCCAGCCAGCCTGGCCTTCCAAATTTCCAGGGATGGGGCTTCCACCACCTCTCTAGACAACCTGTGCCAGTGTCTCCCCACCCTCATGGGGAAGAACCATTCTCAGTCCACCCATTACACCTCCTCAGAGCAACCAGGTGATGACCCTTCCCTGCCAACACAAATCCCTCCTTCTCAGCTAACAAGGCACTGAAAAGGCCATTGATAGAGTTGACCCAGATCATCTTTTCTCTCCAACAGTTCAAAAAGCAATTGGTGTAAAGGCCATTAATCGAGTTGGCGCCACGAGGTAATTGAAGACAGTAATTACTCCCTTTTTATGGAGCTGGAAATGTAATAAGGTTTTTAAGAAAGTAATAACTGAAGCTTTCTGCAGAGCGATCCCCTGGTGCATACAGTTTAGCTAAGGGCCTCTCTTTTGGAAAATACATTTTCTTGTAGTTATTACATCACTGTCTTGCTGGGACATCTCTCCTGAGCTTTTGTAAATGTAATGGGCTCTGCTAAATCTAAATACCCAGTCTCCCTGCATTCTGAGTTACTGTGTCAGATTGACACACCTAATGCAGCAATAATGCAGGAAATGGGGAAAAAAAGACATTTAGATGCTCTGCCTGCTCCCAGCTCCTGCCTCCCCTCTTCAAACCTGGGGAGACACTGGCACAGGTTGCCCTGGGCCAGGCTCCAACACCCTCACCCCAAACAACCACCTCCTCCTGCTCACATGGAACCTCCTGGCTTCCACTTGGTGCCCGCTGCCCCTTGGCACCACTGACCAGAGTCTGGCCCCAGCCTCTTGCCCCCACCCTTTAGCTCTTGAGCAGCATTGAGCAGATCCCCTCTGAGGCTTCTCTTCTGCAGCTCAACAATTTCTTGGTTATCACCATTTGTTGTGTATTTACAGAGTGCTTAACATTCAGTATGAGCAGGCCCTGGCCCATAACTGCTGTCTGCACTGAAAATAATAAAACCCATAACTACTCCTTTAGGTCTTTCAGCTTGATTTCAAAACCCAAACCCACTGTTGGCAGCTAGAAAGATCAAGTGGATGCTCATATTTTTGTGAGATCCACGCATGGAAACTCTGCTGGACGTGCTGACCTCATTTATTATAGACCCCACCAGCTACAGCAAGACCCAGACCCAAGGTGTCACAGACAAGGTGTGACAATAAGCAACAAGCATTGCCCTTAATAGGACCTTCAAAAAGTCCAGGTTTGGCCCTTGAGTCACTGATGGAGACCATAAACTCTTGTAGGCAAGTAGCAAACATGTTCTGAGTTTGTACAGTGGTGCTGGCACAAGGAGGTGTAGCTGTAGCAAGAAGCAGCATCAATCTTGGCTGGATTATCTGCAGCTGCTGGGTGTAAGTAGAGGGAGGTGGAGAAATGATGGTGTGATGCCTTGGGCCCACTCACTCAAGCTCATAATTTCTTATATTCCTGTAGCTACAAACAATTTACAGAAGAGCTGATGATTGCATTCATGACAATCATGCCATCCAGCTTTGAAGAAGCTTCAAGACATGGTCTAGGGATCAGGGTGATGTTGGACTAAGGTTGGACTTGATGATCCTAGAGGTCCTTTCCAATCTAAATGATTCTGTGAAGGACCCTTACACCAAGTGGACTGTGGCACCCACAAAGTTTTGCTGCCTGACACAAACTGCCAAGAGCTGAGGGGCTCGTGTCACACCAGCCTCCCAGGGCTGCTCTGAGGGATGTTGGTGCCACCACTTGGGAGTGTAACAAATCACTGCACTGGACAGTGCTCCTTTGTCTGATTCCTGAAGATGCAACTGAGAATCTTGCCTTCACCCATCATCTCTCCTCATACATGGGATCCAATTCCTCCCTTGTTAGCACCAGAAGTTCTACCACATCTGATCTGACTCGACAGTATCCTGCTTCTTTTACAGAAGGTTAAAGTATTTTCCAGCTACGCCTGCACTCCAACATTCTGGGCTGGGAGGACTCATTCCATCATGCTGGGAGGTAGCTGCAAGAGGAAGCCCAAGCCTGACAACATCATTTGGGTTATCACGGAATGTTAGGGACTGGAAGGGACCTCAAAAGATCTTCTAGTCCAACCCCCCTGCCAGAGCAGCATCACCTAGAGCAGGTCACACAGGAACACGTCTAGGTGGGTTTTAAATGTCTCCAGAGAAGGAGACTCCACAACCTCCCTGGGCAGCCTGGTCCAGTGTCTGTCACCCTCACCATGAAGAAGTTTCTTCTCATATTTAGGTGGAACCTCCTCTGTTCCAGCTTACACCCATTGCCCCTTGTCCTGTCACTGGATGTCACTGAGCAGAGCCTGGCTCCATCCTCCTGACACTCTCCCTTAATGTATTTATAGACATTAATAAGGTCACCCCTCAGTCTCCTTTTCTCCAAGCTAAAGAGCCCCAGCTCCCTCAGCCTTTCCTCACAAGGGAGATGTTCCACATAAGGGAGATGTTATAGCTGGTTGTGGCTCTCCTCCAAGTGCAGACAGCTCATTATGAGCAAAGACCTTCTGTCCTGCAGGGTTTAGTGGCTTTCTGGCTCAGATCTTTGATGAAACTTCACTTCATGACAGGTCTATCCCCAGTACCTTCTTCCTAACTAGGACCATTCCCTCTAGAGAGAGAAATCTTCTATGTTCTTTGCTGGGACTACTCAAATCACTCGTCCCTGCCACACAGCCAGAAAAGTTCTCTGGAGCTCCATGAAAGGAAAATTGTGTTTGAATTAATTGCCTCTGGTTCTAGCTGCAAAACTTCCCAGCATTTTCTGCATCACATAACTCCTCACAGCAACCACTTCTTCATCTCATTAAATTGATTACAGTTTGGTGGGGGATTCCAAGACCTTCTCTTGGCCCATTCTGGTGCATGCTGGAAATTGATTCAGGTCAATTAGACATCTGCCAGTTTCCTGTTCAAAGGCCATGACATATGTTTGCTCAACAGGGAATGGCAACAAGGAGAAGCTGAATTTGCATCCCGAGGAAGGTGGCACAACAGTGTATCAATATTGGTTTTTTAATGAGATTTGCTGGCTTTTGCAGGCTGGAAAAAGTGTCAATTTATGCTTAAATGTCAACAAATGCCATCCAAAGGAAAGTTCTGTATCAGCCCTGAATGCAAAAAGACACAGAGGAGTCATTTTCATCAGGGGGTTAACTTCAAGAATTACATTAAGATGCTTTTGGTTACACTTGACTAAGCTAAAAGCCCCTTTCTGCTCCTCTCAATGTTCTTTGGGGGGACTTGTTCCAGCTTTAGGAGACCAGTTTCCCCCATATACATCATATTGATGTCACCCCACATATTTTGAAGGTGTGAGCTTCAAGTGAATCACTCAAAATGTACAAGACCTCAGGGAAAGGTGAGGGTGCCCAGAATATACCAGTTTGTACAATAGCAGAACATTGGGGTGAGATGATAGAGCTGCCCATGATGCTGGAGAACTCACAGCAGCTTTGTATCATCCTATCATGCTCTGCTGATGTGCCTGTGTGACCTGATCTAGGTGATCCTGCTCTAGCAGAGGGGTTGGACTAGATGATCTTTTGAGGTCCCTTCCAATCCCTAATGTTCTGTGATGACCCCTAAACAGAGATGCTGCCCTGCCCTGGATAGAAAATACTCCCGAGGCAGCAGAAGCACAAACCACCACAATGACTTTCCCAAGTGGTGGCAGAGCNCCCATCCCTGCCAGGGCACCACTAACCCCTGGCCCTCAGCACCACATCTCCACACCTTGGAAACCCCTCCAGGGATGGGGACTCCACCACTGCCCTGCCCAGCCTGGCCCAGCCCACAACAACCCTCTCCATGAAGACATTTCTCCTCAGCTCCAACCTCAACCTCCCCTGGGGAAACTTGAGGCCATTTCTTGTGCTGTCCCTTGTTCCTTGGGAGAAGAGCCCGACCCCCCCTGGCTCCAACCTCCTTGCAGGGACTTGTGCAGAGCCACAAGGTCTCCCCTGAGCCTCCTTTGCTCCAGCCTCAACCCCCCCAGCTCCCTCAGCTGCTCCTCACCACACTCCTGCTCTACACCCTTCCCCACCTTCCTTGCCCTTCTCTGGACATGCTGAATTAATATACTATATATTAATATTATGCTCTATATATATATATTATAGCATAGTACTCCAGCTCCCTGGAGACCTTGCCTTTTCATTCACCAGGATATTGGACAGAGGCCACTGTCCAACTGATTTGAATGTTTCCAGTATTTCTAATTTATTTGGTCTACAAAGTTGTTTCTTCACCAGTTGAGCTGAGTAGCCTTCTTTGCCAGTTGTCCCAAATGGAGAGCATTGGACACATTTTATATAATTAGCTAATTTAACCAGCTAATCTAACATTAATAGCAAATCTGTGACTTGAACACCATCAAATGAACTCATTAAGAGGAACAGAACTTGTGCTTTCTCCTTTTTTTTTTTCCTCTTTGGTTTTGCACTCGTAGCAAGATGCTCTGGGGAAATCAGGATTTCAGGGAAATTCAGATGATCAAATAAATAGGATTTTATTGATGAATTCAAAAGGATGCCTCAGAATGGCAAAAAGCTTTCCCAGAAAGATGCCCAGCCTCATCTGCCCTGGTTAGGAAGGACCTAAGGCTAGAGGACTCCACACAGGCTTTTAAAAATATATCCTCACTTGTGCTATGAGGGTCTCAGTCTTCTCAAGTGCTGCACACCCAAAGCTACTTCTTCAGCCCTTATCATGCTCTGAACACTGATTATTTGAAGGACACATCTGAGGACTGGTTTGCCCCCCTGATATCAGCTTGTTGGACCCTGTTATCAGCTGAACAACTCTTGGTGCTCAGATGGAGCATGATTCTTGGCAAGAAGCAGCTCTGCTCCACCATCCTTCCCCTTTCCATCTCAAGAAAAAGCCCTTTCAGATAGTTCTACAAGTCTCCCTTTCTCACATCCCCCCTCTCTCACATCCCAGCTCACTTTTCCCCACCTCTCTGCTCTACACCTCCCAGTGCTTAAGTAGGGTTCAACAACAAGGGGCATGTGGGAAGCTGGAAGATGGGAAGCACCATAAATAAGGGGATTGCAGGAAGAAAAAGGATGGAGAGCAAGAGTTTTGGGGGCATAAGAAATCAGGGACACTTCTTGGGGAGCTATGGGGCAGGAAGATGGGAAGACCTCCATTTTGGTTTCATAATTCATCATTAAGAAGCCACTTTTTATAATAATAAATGTTATGTAAGCTTTCAGAGGCTTTCACATTAGTGTGACTATGCACACAGGGATGTAATCATCTACTTGGCCAAAGACTTCCAATAATACTCCCTTACTTCAGATACTGGGGTTGGGTCTNTTCCAATCCCTAATGTTCTGTGATGACCCCTAAACAGAGATGCTGCCCTGCCCTGGATAGAAAATACTCCCGAGGCAGCAGAAGCACAAACCACCACAATGACTTTCCCAAGTGGTGGCAGAGCCAGGAGGAGAATCCAGAATTGCTGAGTGCCCCATGACACCAGAATAACAGGATCCTCCTGTTTACTAACACGTGTAAACTAAGTGCAAACATACACACAACCTGTAGCTCTGCATGTTGAAAAATGTCAAAATATAGAATCATAGAATTATTTTGATTGGAAGAGACCTTTAAGATCATCAAGTCCAACCATTAACCCAGCATTGCCAGGGCACCACTAACCCCTGGCCCTCAGCACCACATCTCCATGGCTCTGAAACCCCTCCAGGGATGGGGACTCCACCACTGCCCTGCCCAGCCTGGCACAGCCCACAACAACCCTCTCCATGAAGACATTTCTCCTCAGCTCCAACCTCAACCTCCCCTGGGACAACTTGAGGCCGTTGCCTCTTGTGCTGTCCCTTGTTCCTTGGGAGAAGAGCCCGACCCCCCCTGGCTCCAACCTCCTTGCAGGGACTTGTGCAGAGCCACAAGGTCTCCCCTGAGCCTCCTTTGCTCCAGCCTCAACCCCCCCAGCTCCCTCAGCTGCTCCTCACCACACTCCTGCTCTACACCCTTCCCCACCTTCCTTGCCCTTCTCTGGACATGCTGAATTAATATACTATATATTAATATTATGCTCTATATATATATATTATAGCATAGTACTCCAGCTCCCTGGAGACCTTGCCTTTTCATTCACCAGGATATTGGACAGAGGCCACTGTCCAACTGATTTGAATGTTTCCAGTATTTCTAATTTATTTGGTCTACAAAGTTGTTTCTTCACCAGTTGAGCTGAGTAGCCTTCTTTGCCAGTTGTCCCAAATGGAGAGCATTGGACACATTTTATATAATTAGCTAATTTAACCAGCTAATCTAACATTAATAGCAAATCTGTGACTTGAACACCATCAAATGAACTCATTAAGAGGAACAGAACTTGTGCTTTCTCCTTTTTTTTTTTCCTCTTTGGTTTTGCACTCGTAGCAAGATGCTCTGGGGAAATCAGGATTTCAGGGAAATTCAGATGATCAAATAAATAGGATTTTATTGATGAATTCAAAAGGATGCCTCAGAATGGCAAAAAGCTTTCCCAGAAAGATGCCCAGCCTCATCTGCCCTGGTTAGGAAGGACCTAAGGCTAGAGGACTCCACACAGGCTTTTAAAAATATATCCTCACTTGTGCTATGAGGGTCTCAGTCTTCTCAAGTGCTGCACACCCAAAGCTACTTCTTCAGCCCTTATCATGCTCTGAACACTGATTATTTGAAGGACACATCTGAGGACTGGTTTGCCCCCCTGATATCAGCTTGTTGGACCCTGTTATCAGCTGAACAACTCTTGGTGCTCAGATGGAGCATGATTCTTGGCAAGAAGCAGCTCTGCTCCACCATCCTTCCCCTTTCCATCTCAAGAAAAAGCCCTTTCAGATAGTTCTACAAGTCTCCCTTTCTCACATCCCCCCTCTCTCACATCCCAGCTCACTTTTCCCCACCTCTCTGCTCTACACCTCCCAGTGCTTAAGTAGGGTTCAACAACAAGGGGCATGTGGGAAGCTGGAAGATGGGAAGCACCATAAATAAGGGGATTGCAGGAAGAAAAAGGATGGAGAGCAAGAGTTTTGGGGGCATAAGAAATCAGGGACACTTCTTGGGGAGCTATGGGGCAGGAAGATGGGAAGACCTCCATTTTGGTTTCATAATTCATCATTAAGAAGCCACTTTTTATAATAATAAATGTTATGTAAGCTTTCAGAGGCTTTCACATTAGTGTGACTATGCACACAGGGATGTAATCATCTACTTGGCCAAAGACTTCCAATAATACTCCCTTACTTCAGATACTGGGGTTGGGTCTGATGATCTTCAGGGGTCCCTTCCAACCTCAACTATCCTGTGATTCCTTGTTTTGCTGGTGCCTATTTGTAAAAAGGAGGTAATAATGCAAGGGATAAGGATGGAGGCATGGATTAAACATTGAGATACTCAGATAGACCAGCCATGGAGCAAGAAAACTCTTTGTTATCACTAGGTAAAAGCTCTGCACCCGAACTGTGTCTGGATGGACACACTGCAGTTGTGTTCCTGGGAAGATGTGTTACTTCTAAAGGACTAAGGCACTCCAGAAGGTGCCTTGGATGACAAAACATGTGAAAGGTTTAGGGATCTCAGGAGAAGACATCCAAATGGAAGGTGTTCCCCAGGGCTTACTATTGGGGCCTGTTTAACATCCCCGCCAATGATCTGCACAATGGGATCAAGGCACCCTCAGTCAGTTTGCAGATGACACCAAGTTGGGTGGGAGTGTTGATCTGCTGGAGGGTCAGGAGGCTCTACAGAGGGATGTAGACAGGCTGGATGGAAGGGCTGAGGACAACAGGCTGAGGTTCAACAAGGCCAGGGGCCAGGTCCTGCCCTTGGGTCACACCAACCCCCTGAAGGCTCCAGGCTGGGGGAAGAGTGGCTGGAAAGTGCCTGAGGGAAAGGAGCTGGAGGGGTTCGGGACAAGGGTTGGAGATGAGCCAGAGGGTGCCCAGGTGGCCAAGAAGCCACCAGCAGCCTGGCTGGTGTCAGCACCAGTGTGGGCAGCAGGAGCAGGGCAGGGATGGTCCCCCTGGGCTGGGCAGGCCCAACCTCCAACCCTGCGGTCAGGTTTGGGTCCCTGTGTGCTGCCAGCTCTCTTCTCCCTCAGGCCAACACCAAACTCAGAAACATCCCCCCACATACCTTCATCTTTTATTCTTGATCTGGTTGCTCTTCTCCATCTCAAATCATCCAAGGGAGGACACACCACCACAAGAGAGCTCAGCAAGCTGCCCCAACAGA
>VYZX01022221.1:89215-104824 GCA_013401335.1 Brachypteracias leptosomus | reverse complement strand
TTAACAGTTGGACTCGATGACCTTAAAGGTGTCTTTCCAACCAAAATGCTTCTCTGATTCTGATTCCAAGGCTGGAAGGAGAGGGCAGCTCTCCATCTCACTCCATCACAGGGTTAATGAAGCACTGTCAGAATCCTTGTGCCAAGAGCTAGTCAGAAAGATGGCCATCCAGCAGGAGTGTCACCTGGAGAACCTCACATTTCCCTTCTCCCACAAGCTGACCCCAACCCTACCCCATTCCTGCAGCTGCTGATCCCTCTCTTCCTTCCAACACTACTGGAATATCCTCACATGACTTTGAAGAGAAATTAATCCCCAGTTCAGTGTGTGTGTGAATAATAGATTCCCTGTGCTAAGACTATCAAAGGCTCTGGCAGCAGCTGCTCAGCTCCCCTGGGCAAGTATCTTGGGCAGGAGCTGCAGCACCAGAGCAGATTTGCATGGTTGATGCATTGCTGTGTCTCAGCTTAAACAGGAGACAATCTGTTGGGTCTTGGTCCATCATGTGCCTGTGGAAGCCCAGGAGCTGGACTGTGGAAGCCCAGGAGCTGGGCTGAGGCACAGCACCAAGCCTGGATTTATTTTTCATGAACTAGGGAAATTTTTCTCTCCCAGGAGTGCAATTTCATAGAATCTCAGAATTGTCAGGGTTGGAAGGGACCTCAAAGATCATCTAGTTCCAACCCCCCTGCCATGGGCAGGGACACCTCCCACTACACCAGGTTGCTCACAGCCCCAGCCAGCCTGGCCTTCAACATGTCCAGGGATGGGGCTTCCACCACCTCTCTGGGCAACCTGTGCCAGTGTCGCCCCACCCTCATGGGGAAGAACTTCTTCCTAACGTCTAATCTGAATCTACCCACCTCTAGTTTTGACCCAATTTCTATCTTGGTTAATCTAAAAGTTTGGGGAGTTTGTGCTGAGGGGTGTGTGGGGATTTGGTAGGAAGGGTGGGTAAGAGTAAAGAGGAAGGGAAGGCATCATGAGGGTGGGGAGACACTGGCACAGGTTGCCCAGAGAGGTGGTGGAAGCCCCATCCCTGGACATTTTGAAGGCCAGGCCAGATGGGGCTCTGAGTAACCTGCTCCAGTGGGAGGTGTCCCTGCCCATGGCAGGGGGGTTGGAACTAGATGATCTTTAAGGTCCCTTCCAACCCTAATGATTCTATGATTCTATCATTCTATGATCTTTGAGGTCCCTTCCAACCCTGATGATTCTATGAATCACTTTCCTACTGGAAAATCAGCTGTGCTGTAGGCAAATGCTGCACTTCAGTGGAGCAGAGACAATTTCAGGTAATTAAGGATCTTCTTTTACCAGCACTGGGAAAATCATGGGCTTGAGCAGGAGATTTATACAACCTGATGTCACAGCTTCAAGCAGCTGTGGACAGGGGGTGATTCAGGAGGGAAAGTTCAGAATCTGAGCACGGGTGTACAACCAACTTTTCACAAACATACCTCTATTTGTCCTTGAGGAGAAAAGGAAAATATTTACTTTTACAGCTCAGAGACATCATGAGCTGGAAGACCTGTGAAGGTGCCTCTTGATATTCATTGACCACCACTATTTGGTACATGAGGGACCTCTTCCTCTGGACTGTAGCTCCACTTCCAGCCTGTCTGACCTTTCTCTCTGCAGCTGGATGAGCTAAATCAGTGTCACAGCCCGTGGAGCTGCAAGGTTACTGTGACAGAAGCACAGAGACACTGTCAGTTCTGCTTTTCATGCTTGAAGATCTCACTGCTCCTGTAAGATGCAATTTGCACTCCCTTGACTCACGACACCTCGGAGACTTGGCTCTCCAAGGGACACAGGAGATGTTTTGTATGGGCTGCAAGGCTGTGGGTGGCAGAAGGATGAACCAAAAGACCAGGCAGAGTCTTTTATTCCACCTGGGATTTCCAAAGCCAGTGCTGGGGGCAGCTCTGAAGCCCCAAACAAATCCCAAGCACCCCCTAAACAAAAGGCTAATTTCATTTAAAATTGATTTATGTTCCTGGTACAAGACACTTGACTTCACCCCCTTCAGCAGCAGCAAACTAAAACTCAAAAGAGGAGTAATGGATTTAAGCTAGGAAAGGAGAGATTTAGGCTGGATATTAGAAAAAAATTCTTTAATATGAGGGTGATAGATCAGTGGAATGGGCTGCCCAGAGAGGTGGTAGAGGCCCCATCCCTGGAGTCATTCAAGGTGAGGCTTGATGGGGCTCTGAGCAGCCTGCCCTAGGTAGAGATGTCCCTGCTTGTGTAGGGAGGTTGGAGCAGATGACCTCTAGAGGTCCCTTCCAGCCTCAAACATTCTATGATTCTAAGTGTCTTGTACTAGGAGCGTAAATCAATTTAAAATCACAGAATCATAGAATGTTTGAGGCTGGAAGGGACCTCTAGAGGTCACCTGGTCCAACCTCCCTACACAAGCAGGGACATCTCTACCTAGGTCAGGCTTCACTTGACTTCACCCCCTTCAGCAGCAGCAAAATAAAACTCAAAAGAGCATCTACCCCTGATGAACACCCAAGCCATGGCTTGCTGGGGTGTGTTACACCAGCTGAACTGAGCTCTCCAGCCGGCACGGTGCCTCCCCTAGGATATTAAACTTTCCTGGCATAACTCCCCACTCCTTGAGTCACTTGTGCACAGGCTCAGCACACGGTCCCAAAGCTCTCCTGATGATTTTGCCATCTATAAAAGGCACGCTGCCTCCTCATCAATAAGACGTGCATTGTTATGTGACAAGAACAATGTGCTCCAAGAGCAGCCTCACAATAGCTCCGATCAATCAAGCACGCCGTGGAAAATCAGAAATGACAAGGAAACCTCCAGCATTAAATAAGCCACGGTGCTGGAAATTAATCAGGAATCTGGTGGGCTTGAAAAACAAATGTGTTTTTAATAAATTGGATTTGAGCATCGCTTACAAGCCCTGGATTCCCAGCTGGATGGGGACTGGTTTGATTTGCACTGGTGAACTCCAGGAGAGCTTGTCCATGTGTGTCTTCCAGCTATTGATGTCACCGTGAGCCTGCTGGGCTTGGTGACATTTAAGCAATGTGGACATGATTATTTTTAATACATACAGAACCCATGCTTAGAAAATAACAACCCCAAGCCTCTGATCATGCTCCCAACTATCCCCAAAACTATCTAAGGGTTAATAATCACCTCTGAAAAGAAAATCCTTCCCAACATGTAACAGTTTGCCCCTGGAGGAAAGGATGAAAGGGAATGAAGAGCATATGACATAAATTAGTGGTGTCATCGGCTGCCTGAGCGGAAGAAACTCGGGTATGACATGAAAAGGGAGGGGAGAGACCTTGCCAGAAATGGCAGCAAAGGTAAATGACTCCAGTATTTTACCTGCTCACTCACAGCTACTGTTAACTCACTCCTCTGAGCAAGTGGGGGATGAGCAACCTCTGTTTTCACAGCTTCTCCTTCTTGCTTCAAGGTTGCCAAGGCCCAAAATGAGGGAAAAAATCATGGAATCATTAAGGTTAGAAAAGACCTCCAGGATCATCAAGTCCAACCATCAACCCAACACAGCCATGACCACTAGACCGTGTCCTGAAGTGCCATGTCTACATGTTTTTTGAACCCCTCCAGGGATGGTGACTCCACCACCTCCCTGGGCAGCCTGGGCCAGTGCCTGACCACTCTTTCAGTAAAGAACTTCTTCCTAATGTCCAACCTAAACCTCCCCTGGTGCAACTTGAGGCCATTTCCTCTCATCCTCAATCACTCATTCCATTATTTTTCAACAAGTTTGCTATCTACCTGCAGCAGACCCACTCACCTCTCTCCTCCATCCTTTTATTCTGATAAAAACAGAGTATTTCAGAGAGTCTCTTGGTGATCAGAGTAAGGACTGAACTCCCCTCTCACCATATTTTTGCTTAAAACACTCCCTGAGGTCAGGGGAACACTGAAGACCATTCCCATGAGAGCAGGGGGACAAAACTGAGAGGTGATAAAGTCAAACTTGAGGTAAAAAGGTATTTTATCAAAGATTCAGGCTTGATGGGGCTCTGAGCAACCTGACCTTGGTCCCTGGTTTATTGTTGGACTAATGAACTTTAGAGGTCCCTTCCAACCCAGTATATTCTATGATTCTATGATTCTGTGATTTCTTAATTAATCTTCAAATCTCACTGCCACAAGATAGTGCTGAGCCTTGGAGTTTTGAAGGCTTCAAACCCAAGCTGTGGATGCTATTTTGTCAAATTAAAACAGATAGTTGCAATAAATGCACTAAAAGAGCTCCGAGAAGACAATATCTTCAAGCCTCATGGTATAAACCACATCCTGACTTTCAGAGGCTGGGAAGAAACTCCTTGCAAGACATAAAACAGGTCAAAGCTGAGCTGCCTGGGAGCCAAGGGGCACTGGCTGCCCTCCAAGATGGCATCAGGAATTACACAGCCCACCAGTCTGATCTATGAATATCTCCATGTGCCTACCAAAGACTTTGGATGTGACCTGGAAGCTCATTCTTTTTCAGGATGACCACCTCCAGCTTCATTAGATGCAAAAGCTGGTACATTAAGGAAGGGTGGTTGGACACTAGATCAGGTTGCCCAGAGAGGTGGTGGAGGCCCCATCCCTGGAGTCCTTCAAGGTCAGGCTTGATGGGGCTCTGAGCAACCTGCCCTAGGTAGAGATGTCCCTGCTGATTGTAGGGGGATTGGACTAGATGACCTTTGGATGTCCCTTCCAACCCAATGCATTCTATGATTCTGTGATCCCCATGCACCTACCAAAGACTTCAGATGTCACCAGGAAGCTCATTCCTTTTCCAGATGATCTCCTCCAGCATCATTAGATGCAAAATTGGGTATATTATCTAAGCCAGCCTCATCTCTAACCAAACTCCCGTTGATTTCAGTGGGAAATATCACTCTAGCCCAGAGAGGATTAGCAGACTTCAAAAAAACCCCAAAATGCATAAGCTTGAGTGTTTAAATCCCACTGATCTCAGCCAGAGCTCTGAGCACATCAAAAGAGAAAGAGCTGGACCTCTAGCTTCTGTAGTTCCTTGTCCAGCCCAGCCAATCTCATGCATCCTGGGTTCTGCTCTGCAATTAGAGGGGTAATTAAGAAATAACAGCATAATATAAATGGATGGCCCCGTTAACATCAGGGCTAAACCGAGCAGCAATCTGCAAAGGATGTTATTGCTGTTATAAAAAGAAAGATCTGTCTCCCCAGCCAATCAATTCTGCAGATATATCCCAACAATCAAATTGTTAAAAATGACTCCTATAAATTACCCACTCTTCCATCTAATGGAGCTCGGAACAGCTGGGAGACAATTTGGAGCTGATAGGACCATACGTCGGGAGCCTTTTCTCATCCTTCCCGTGCTCTTCAAAGCTGTTGTAGCAGAGGTTTTGTTTAATGCACCCATGTGACAACAGCCTGTATTTCACAGCACGGGTTAGCAGAGTCATTTTGGCAGAAATGCTGAGGAATATATGCACTGAACACGGGTGGAATAATTCAATTTCCTCCCTATTATTTCAGCTCCGCAGTTACGATCTCCTTAATTCTCCGGTAAACCCTCTGGGCTTGGGGGGATGTTGCTGGGGCTTGTGATGGGCCACACATCTTCCAAATGAGCACGGGAAGGCACACAGAGGAGCAGTTGTCATCAGGGATTTTGTAGTCAGATAAACTGGTGATTTCAGCTAAATCAGAGCAATTTAGCACCTTGCTTTGGTCGTGGCAGCGCTGGCAACCTGGTGGGTTCATGCTGCTTGGGCTTAATGGGATTGATGGGTGGTGTGATCTTCTCTTTGCTTCTTCACCCTGGCCCTGCCCCAGCCCACACTGCTCCAGCTGGAAGCCACCAAGTCACCCATCAGCTGGTAGGTTTGAAACTGTCCTGTACATCAATGGCTTGCAGGGATCTGTCTTCAGTTCTCCACTCCAAATCTTCTGACTTGCATTTTCTGCCACCCTTCTCAATTTGCACAAATGAGGTGAGTTGTTTATCTGCTTTCATTTCACAGCCAGGGCCACGGTTACTCCATCATTCATTTCCACCTTTGGCCCATCCACAGTTGTTTACAACATGATCTGAATTTCCACTGGGGCACTTCAGATTTCAGATTGAGCTTCCCAAAGGACCCACTTTCCTCTCAACTCCTCCTATTACCTCTGTTAACTAATACACTTAATAACACCATTATTTTCCTTGCTTTCTGGCTGATTAAACCAAAGATCATGTTTGACTTCCCTTTTCTCCCCTATCCAACTTTATGCTGCATGAAATCCACCCCTCCCTTATTTGTCCTGACAACTAAATTACCTTCCCACCTCTCCCAAATCAATATGCCACCCTCTATCTTTGCTTCATCAATCCCTAAAATTCTGCCATTGCAGCACTGATGACAAGGCACCTGCTATTCCTGGAGCAAAGTAGATTGAGATATGCAACCCATGTTGAGTGATTCATCAGTCACAAGCATCCTCAGCCATGTCCCCTATTGCCCAGGCCCTCCAGCCATGCTGAGATGCTTCACTTGCTCTCCATGACTTCTGAGGAGGTCAGAGGCTATAGAGAGGTCATGACATGCTTATTTTTCTCTTTCTGCTTGGTGTCCTCAGCCAGGGAAAAGCAATCCTGTAATGGATAGCTCCTTCCAGTACCTGAAAGGAGCCTACAGGAAGGCAGGGGAGGATCTGTTCTCAAGGGTTTGTAGCCACAGGATGAGGGGTGATGGGTTTAAGCTAGAAAAGGGTAGATTTAGGTTGGACATTAGGAAAAAGTTCTTTAATATGAGGGTGGTTGATCACTGGAACAGGTTGCCCAGAGAGGTGGTGGAGGCCCCATCCCTGGAGACATTCAAGGTCAGGCTTGATGGGGCTCTGAGCAACCTGAGCTAGTTGGAGATGTCCCTGCTGATTGTAGGGGGGTTGCACTAGATGCCCTTTGGAGGTCCCTCCCAACCCAAACCATTTGATTATTCTCTGCTTTCATCCTAAGTGTCCCAAGCACATCTATTTTGGGCAAGGTACATCTCTGTTCTGCAACACACTCAGCAACCTGTTTTATGATTAGGAGAGTGACTAACAGTAGTAATAACCTCAACTTTCTGCTGGCAGAAAGCAGCAGCTCCTACACACTCTCCATCCAGATACTCCCAGTTATCTCTGAGTGTAGGAGGTGTTTCATACCAGTTCCACCTGGACCACGTTGTTCCCAGAACTGTATCTGCTGCTTCCACAAGTGGTAATTGAGGTAACAATGATGTAACCTGGACAATCTGCCTTGTGACTATTTTAGCCCATGTTTCTGCCTTTTTTCTTCTATAGCTTCTCTAACATGTCTACCCATCAAAGATGTCTTCAGGTGCCCCATACATGGACAGAGCTTTAACTTCCAGGAGCAACCAAGCAGTTAAGGTACCCAGAATAACAGTGGTGTAATAAATANGCAGGAGAACCTCTCTCCACCTACTAACCACATCCCTTCTGATCCACCCCAGGCTGCCATTGGCCTTCTTGGCCACAAGGGCCCATTGCTGGCTCATGGTCACCCTGCTGTCCACCAGAACCCCCAGGTCCCTTTCTCCTACACTGCTCTCCAACAGCTCAGTCCCCAACCTATACTGGTACCTGGGGTTGTTCTTGCCCAGATGCAGACTCTACACTTGCCTTTGTTATACTCCATTAAATTTCTACCCACCCAACTCTCAGCCTGTCCAGGTCATGCTGAATGGCAGCACAGCTCTGGTGTGTCAGCCACTCCTCCCAGCTTTGTGTCCTCAAGTCCAACCTTTAATGAAGTGCTTTATGTCATAACATATCACGTGAGCTACCAGTATGACTTAGCTGATGTGATCCAACTCAGCAGACTGTTTTACCCTCAGTTACAAGCTGGGAACACGTGGCAATATGTCAGTGCAGTTCATCAGGCAAGGCAGAAAATTAAATCCAATAAAATGGAGCTCTTCTCTTAGCAGCTATTTCCTTTTTTGTACTTGCAGCTGGGGAGTAGCTGATTCAGCCAGAACAAAGTGGACATCCCCAGGATGGATGCACAGCTGCTAAACTTCATGTTGTGCTACCACTGCTTGCTTTCAAAACCCAAAATGAAAGCACAAAGTAACATCACCTTTGGGAGGAGAAGACAAATGGAGCTTTCCCTCGATGGAGCAGCAACTACATCAGAACCTGAGGTCTGCATCAAATGCACTATGACAATCCCCATGCAGAAGACATCCCAGTGGTCCTGTTACTCCAATTTATGCTCTGACTTGTGGCTTTCACTTTGATGTGAAACATCTCTCAATTGCAGGGTCTTCATTTTGAGGCAGCCACAGAAAAATGGGGAAAATGTGGTCATTTAATTGGAAAAAAAATGATGGGCTTGACCTCTTCCTACTCATTTAAGAACCTGAATTTTGCACGTGCACAGACAGGAACATAAGAACAAATATCCCAACTCAAACTACAGGTGTGTCTTGTTCAATATCCTGCTTCTGAGAGTAAGCACCCAGACACAATTCCTTGCTCTGAGCCCCCAGAAATTTGCAGATAATGAATATTCTGAGACTTAACTGACAATTTAGTGTTTAATAACCTTTGGGGGGGTTTTATGCACTCACGCTTTTCTGAGCTCCTAGAAAATTTCAGCACCCACATCTTGCAGCAATGAGCCCTCACTTTATCTGTGCCCTGTGTGAGGCATTTCCTCCTCTGCTCTGAACTAGGCACCTCCTCAGTTCTTGATGTCCCCTAATTCTTGGCTTAACAGTCAGTGGACAACTGTTTCCTACTCACTTTCTCTGTGACCTTCATCTTTCTGAAGCCTCAGAGGGGATCTGCTCAATGCTGCTCAAGAGCTAAAGGGTGGGGGCAAGAGGCTGGGGCCAGACTCTGGTCAGTGGTGCCCAGGGCCAGGCCAAGGGGCAGCGGGCACCAAGTGGAACCCAGGAGGTTCCATGTGAGCAGGAGGAGGTGGTTGTTTGGGGTGAGGGTGTTGGAGCCTGGCCCAGGCTGCCCAGAGAGGTTGTGGAGGCTCCTTGTGGGGAGAGCTTCCAAAGGGGCCTGGACATGATGCTGGGCCCCCTGCTCTGGGGGAGCGGCTGGAGCAGGGGGGTTGCACCAGCTCATCTCCAGAGCTCCCTTTCAATACTTATCATCCTGTGAAAACATTCTTATTGAAGACAATTTCTAACCTCACCAGGAAAAAATGGTTTAAAAGTTCTGCTCAGTGTCTCTGACATGTTGTGCAGTCCCCTTAGTTTCAAGATCATTCCCTATTTCAGCAAGGACAGGGTGTAGCAGCATGAACCAGAGCTCTAATACCAGGGTTTCATCCTGACGACGATTCAACAAGCTCCTTCACTCAACAGGGAGATTTTCCTACAGGTTGCTTGACCTTTTCACTACTATTATTTATGGGCCAGGAATGTGCAGCACCTTTTAAACTCTTAGATGAGCAGCGCTGGGTGAAAGGTTGGTATTTTAAGGAAGCCTTTTTCTGCTTAAAGTTTATTATCACTGAATGTAATTCTGTCCACATCTGACATTTACAGAGTTGGCTTCACCTCTAGTAGAATCATAGAATGTTTGAGGCTGGAAGGGACCTCTAGAGGTCATCTGGTCCAACCTCCCTACACAAGCAGGGACATCTCTACCTAGGGCAGGCTGCCCAGAGCCCCATCAAGCCTGACCTTGAAGGACTCCAGGGATGGGGCCTCCCCCCCCTCTCTGGGCAGCCCATTCCACTGATCTATCACCCTCCGATTAAAGAACTTTTTTCTAATATCCAATCCTGGAATATTTTGCAAATGAACAAGCCAGATGCTCAGCTGCTAAAAGTTTTCCAGTCTTTACTGACAGCACCAGAGACATCCTAATTTACACCAAATGTCTGTGTGTGCAAAGGAACATAATATCTTTCATCAGAACAACCAATTCATCCATTTGAAACAAACTTTTGGACACATAGCTGCTGCTTTATGACTAGGAGCTGGGTCAGAAGTAACAACTGATAGGACGAGAGGAAATGGCCTCAAGTTGCACCAGGGGAGGTTTAGATTGGGTATTAGGAAAAATTTCTTTCCTACAAGAGTGGTCAGGCACTGGCCCAGGCTGCCCAGGGAGGTGGTGGAGTCACCATCCCTGGAGGGGTTCAAAAAACATGTAGATGTGGCACTTCAGGACACGGTCTAGTGGTCATGGTAGTGTTGGGTTGATGGTTGGACTTGATGATCTTAGAGACCTTTTCCAACATTAATGATTCTACGGTTCTAAGACTCCAGCTGTAAATTGTGTCTCCTGGAGCTGGGACAAGATCACAGTTCTCACATCTCCTCATCCACTTCTAACCATCAGACTACATTAATAAAAATAAACTAGTTCATACAGATAACCCAATATATTTTTTCCAATCCTGCCAGAAAGCAGCATCTCTTTTTTCTGTTTTCTTTTTTTTTCCCTGTTGTTTCTAAAAGCTGAGTATCTATGGAAAATAAAAGGGAGTAAGGATTTACAGCAGGTTTTTTACTTTCCCTGTTAGATTGCAATCAAGAATAGGTAGGTCAGTGCTGTGTTGTTCAAAAGTTTATTTACTTCACACTGTGATTTCTCCTTGGAAGAGTAAGGGCAAAGCAACCTTTGGATCTTCAAAAGCTCTGGCACTGCTGTGATTACTCTGAGAGAAATTTGTATATTGTGTGGTTGGCAGCAAGATGCTATAAGCTTAGGCTCATAGCTCAGGTGAGCTGAGAAGAGCTTTGGTTCTTGGGATGTTTCTATCCTGCACATCATTAATTAATCTACTGCAGCCAGTTCCTCCCGAGCCATTGTATATTCCCTGCTTATACAGTCTTATCAACCCAACCCTGGGGAAAATCAATTCCTGTAATCTATCTTATTACATTTAAATATATGTACAGAGCTTGATATTGTACAACAGCAGTGGGGCTTGAAAGAGGCAGGGAAAAATGTCTGGGAAGGAGGGGGGAAAGGAGGAAAAGCAGATGACATGTTGAGACTCTGGGGTGAGAGCTGCAGATATGCCCTGATTTAGTATTTCCAAATTCAGACCATGATAAGCTGAGAGCAAGGGTTTAGGCAAAAGGGATGATACTAAACTGCAAAGAAAACTTCTTTTGGTTGTTGCTTGTAAGTTTGTCCCTGTACAAAAGGATCACGTGAGGATCCTACTAAAAGTAGGAATTATATTACATCCCACATGGAGAGTATTGATTCTACAGTCATTTATTTTTTAAGCTAGAAAAGAGTAGATCTAGGTTGGACATTAGGAAAAAGTTCTTTAATAGGAGGGTGGTTGATCACTGGAACAGGTTGCCCAGAGAGGTGCTGAAGGCCCCATCCCTGGAGACATTCAAGGTCAGGCTTGATGGGGCTCTGAGCAACCTGACCTAGTTAGAGATGTCCCTCCTTGTGTAGTGAGGTTGAACCAGATGACTTCTGGAGGTCCCTTCCAGCCTAAAACATTCTATGATTCTAAAAGATGTGAAAGCACAACTTTATAAAGGGAATCTGAGCTGGCAAAGAAGACGTGTCAGATACAGGTACCTCTTGGACTTCTCTAACAGCTTTGTCCCCCTCTCCTGTTTTCTCTTCCTAAGCCAACTTCAGAGCAAAGGGACAGGAAGATCTAAAAGCCTTTCTTTGGCTCCCTTCCCTCTGCCAATCGAGGCAATGACAAATCCAAGCTGCTGCCAGCCCTCCTTCAAGGGCTGGATTGATGTCCCTGCCTCGTGCTCAGACCCAGCTGGGAGAAGGGGAATTAGGCCTTGTCTTTCAATTACTGCTGTTTTGCTCAGGGCCTCACGTTGAAGCCTCCCAGTGGAGGAGTCCTTCTTAGTGCTTATAATCTCCGGATTGTATTTGAAAATAAAGCTTTTAATTAAAACTGGCATTTCTCTGCTTCCCACAGGCAGCCGACATCTGCCTGCGAAGAAATGGCTTTGGTGACACTTGTGCTACCTCAGCCCCGTGTTAAAGAGGGGAAACTAATTCCCTGCTCTCCTGCCATCAGATGAGATGTGAAAGACAAGCTCCTCAACCCTCACGTCCATTAAAGACCCCACGGCATTCCACACCAGCAAGGGGGTTAACCCCAGTGACCTGGCTGGATTCCAGCTCAAGTAATCTCCATCTCAAATCCCACCCCCCCTCTGCTGTTCCTTATGTGATATAATCTCCTTCCCTTCTGTTCTCTAACATTTCTGGGAGATGTTGATGTAAAGAGTTAAAGAGCTGCTTGGCTGGCCTGAAGGTGATGGTGTTTCACAGGTGGGCCCTTATAATGACCTTCCAATATCTGAAAGGGGCCTATAGGAAGGCAGGGGAAGATTTGTTCACAAGGGTTTGTAGTGACAGGACAAGGGGTGATGGTTTTAAGCTAGAAAAGGGGAGATTTAGGTTGGACATTAGGCAAAGGTTCTTTAATATGAGGGTGGTTGATCACTGGAACAGGTTGCCCAGAGAGGTGGTGGAGGCCCCATCCCTGGAGACATTCAAGGTCAGACTTGATGGGGCTCTGAGCAACCTGCCCTAGGTAGAGATGTCCCTGCTTCTTGTAGGGGGGTTGGACTAGATGATCTTGGGAGGTCCCTTTCAACCTAATACATTTTATGATTCTATGACCTTTAGGGGTCCCTTCCAACCCAAACCATTCTATGATTCCACATTCACCCAAAGATAACACGATGGCTTCATTTTCCAACCTGAACACGTTGCCCCTGATCTGGAGATAAACCTTGTGAAGAATTTCATGCCCAGAGCAATATTTTGGCAGAGTCTTCAGCAGCTGACAGAGACCATTTCAAATTCTGTAACCTAACTATTTCTTATTATCTCACTTAATTAACATTCAAGGATGCAGGGAGTCTTAACAGTATTGGCAAAGTTCTAAGGACTTCAGTTTCACAATGATACAATTGAATCCTCTTATGACATCTTCCAAAATCTGATGGGAGCCTTTTTGTGTTTGAAGTGAGGATCTTGACATGTAAATTAATTTTATCATACCTTTTTCTGCAGAGGGCAAGGGTTTCTCCTCAGCTCCCAGACGTGTGTTCTGATGTGGGCTGATTGTCTCTCCTCCTCCTCCCTGCAGCAACCTGCACTTGAGGCATTTTCTGTAGCAAAACTGCCACATGCAGCATAATTCTGGTGAGAGAGAATGGGGGGAGGACAGATGAAAATGACTTATTGACAATATCTCTGATAGTCACGCTAGAGGCCTATGAGATTTACAAGTTTCATGAAGTCCTGGAATCCCATCAACCAAAAAAAACCCCAAAACCCAAGTGGGAAACAGCGAGGATTCAATACCACCAGAAGATACAAATCAACATCACTTCTCCTCCAGCACTGGCAATGCCAAAGTGTCAGGAAAGTGAAGGGAAAACAATAAATTGAAAACAAATGTGGCCTCAGGAGCTTGTTCATAAATTTATACGGCGCGTTGTCAAATAGGAAATGGCCTCAAATAAGATATTGAAGCTCAGAATCATCTCTGCTAATGCAACATTTCTATCTGATACAATTGAGATTACCCTGTGGATATTTCATGTTTTTAGCAGCTTTTTCCCTCCCATCATGAAATATTGAATAGTTCTAATTTATCACTTTAATACTGAGTTGTTTTGGCTTAGCTGTTTGGGCTGTGAACTGAGGGAGAGGGAACCAGGTGTGTTTATCAGTTACAGAAGAGTCACAGAATCATTTGGGTTGGAAAAGTCCAACCTTTGTCCAACATCTCCCTGAGCACTAGACCATGTCTCAAAGTGCCACATCTACTCATTTGTTGAACCCCTCCAGGCATGGTGACTCCACCACCTCCCTGGGCAGCCTGGTCCAGTGCCTGACCACTCTTGCAGCAAAGAACTTCTTCCTCATGTCCAATCTAAACCTCCCCTGGTGCAACTCGAGGCCATCACCTCTTGTTCTGTCATTAGTTACTTGGGAGAAGAGCCCACCCCCAGCCTCACCACAACCTCCTTTTAGGGAGCTGTAGAGAGCAATGAGGTCTCCTCTCAGCCTCCCCTTCTCCAAACTCAACAATCCCAGTTCCCTCAGGGGGGAAGGATATCCCTATCCCAGAAGGATGTGGTGTGTTGACTTCTTCAATGCCTTGTACCACAGATAATCTCTCACATCAAGGGACAATGCATTCAACTGATCATCTCTTCTCAGATACCTTCTACTGAGTGGACACATCTGCCAAAAGAAAATGTTCCTTCATCTTCAACTATAGCAAAATGTGGCCTGTGGCCTTTTCTGGAATAAAATTGTGTCTGATTTGTGCACTTCTCAAAAGAACTTGAGTGAGGGCAAGAAGAATTATATTTTCTGCAGGCTCCTTTGAAAAAATCTTACCCTTAAAGTATTTTGAGGTCCCTGAGCAGCAAATGTGATAGAAGTGGACGTTTCCCCATGGGATCTGATGCTTCAGGCCTCTGCTGTCTTTCAGCAAGTGTCATTTAATTAATTCAGCCCCATTTTGCTACAGTCAGGATGTTCTGCATGCAGGGCTCTGATGTGGCTGCTCTATGCATATGCTGGACAACCATTAAAAGATAAGAACTCCAATCTAAATTTGTACAGAGATCTGAGGAGACAGGATCCAAGTGGTGTGAAAGAAACAAAAGTACAATCAGCATTTCTACTGCCCCTCAAAATACAGTCATAGAATCATAGAATGTCTGGGGTTGGGAGGGACCTTTAAAGGTCATCTAGTCCAACCCTTAAAGGTCTTCTGGTCCAACCCAAATTATATGTTTCTTTTTTTTTCCCCCCCATAATGATAATTTGAAAGGAGAATAAGGTATTCTGGGGTTTTGTTATTTTGTTATTATAGGGCTGAGATCTCATCAAGGTCCATTCTGCCTTGGAGCATCATTTCCAGCTCTGAGTTGGCTTTGAGTTTATCCAGGGGCAGATCCAAGGATATCTTAAAGCATCTGGCTTTGACTTGGCTTCATCAGTAATATCAGACCCTCATCTTCCTGAGCAAAATTTCCTACTCCAGAGAATGTTCTTGAGGAACTGTTCCAAGGGGAATGAAAACCCTCTCCATCTCAGCTGAATAGATCCAGGAATTTTCCTGCCCTTGAGAACAATCCCCCCCTGGGAACACAACCCAACAAACTATAATTTGGCTGCCAATGTCATCTCCAGCATAATCAAGTATCGACTTAATTACAAATCCTTTTAAGTGATGCATAGGGAGAAANCTCGTGGCCCTTCTCTGGACAGGTCACTACGAGCACTCCAGGAATTTAATAGTGAGCAGTTATTTCATGAAGCACTTGCCTAAAAATATTGCATATAGTAAATAGGATAGAATTGGAATAATGCTGCTCTCATTGAGAGGGAGACAATGTTTCCCAGATACATAATGTGGCTGGTTGTGAGGAGCTTCACGAGCTGCTAGGAGCTTCCGAGCCTTGAGAGCACCTTTCTTTAGCTCAGTCTCTCCACTTGGAGTAACAGAATACTTAGTCCTGAATTATGATTTGCTTAATTATAGAATTATAGAATCATTTAGGTCAGAAAAGACCTCCAGGATCATCAAGTCCAACCTTCATCCCAACATCTCCCTGACCCCCAGACCAC
>VYZX01022221.1:60212-88864 GCA_013401335.1 Brachypteracias leptosomus | reverse complement strand
CTTTCTTTTTTTTTTTTTTCTTTTCCAAAGTATTCCTCATTTGTAATTATTATTTCGCTCGTGAAGCTTCCACACTCCATTGAAAATGCCATATGGAAAACAAATTAGTTTGCTACAGTGACTAATGTTTACTGCCACTTCTGCTCTGAAGTTTTGGGCCAAGTTTTTCAATCATCTGTCCTTTCTCTGGCAAAAACTGCCAATGAAGTGAGATCCAATGAAGTGGGTCTGTGTGACCGAAGCCTGGAGATAAGTAGAAGCTCCACTTCCACGTCAGCACATCATAGAATCATAGAATCATCAGGGTTGGAAGCTGCCTTAAAGATCATCTAGTTCCAACTCCCCTGCCATGGGCAGGGACACCTCCCACTAGAGCAGGTTGCTCACAGCCCCAGCCAGCCTGGCCTTCAAAATGTCCAGGGATGGGGCTTCCNCTTGCAGTGAAGAACTTCTTCCTAATGTCCAATCTTAATTATACCCTTGTGCTGCACTTGTCACTCTAGTCCCATGTATCTGCCCTTCACTTGATCCTCCAGGATAATAATGAGGACATATTTTCCTTGCTGAATTCTTCCCCTTAATTTCCCCAAGTGTAGGTAGGTGTTGCTGTTGCAGAATAGTGACTTTCAGGGTCATCCTCCTTCTTTTTGAAGACTGGCCTTAAGCTGGATTCTCTCCCACCTTCTGCTGCTTTCCCAGTGCACTGTCTGCTGTTTCCAAACAGTCACTAGTACTAGAAATTAATTTATTGTGAGCAATTTCCCTTATCCCATGCACATTTGCTCAGGTAGAAGCCACTGGCTCGCCTTCCAGCCACGTCCAGAAGGTTATGGCAACAACTACAAAAGCTGGGATCTCACTTTTCCTTTCACATGAACACTTGAATCCTGGGGACTTGGAAGAGACCATCTGGATACAAGTGTGTAAAGTCAGCCAGAGCTTTTGGCTCCTTTGCTCTGGGGATTGATTGGAAGTTTTGATTAAAGTTTCTAGGGCTGAGTCCTGCATGAGGAAGTTCTGTTTCCAATGGCCATATGGAATTCCCACTGGTGAGAGCTCATCTGGACCATGCCAATAGGATCTGTATTAAAAAACATGGGCTTGGTAATGCAGAGCAGAGAGAAGGGTTTGGCTCAGTGCAGTAAAACAAGTTGGCACCCAAAGATCTCAGCACAAAGTATCATAAAGAGTGTGGGAGCTGCTGAGGACAAAGGGCTTCAGGATTTGGGCTGTTTGTATCATTATTAGGTATTATTTATTAATAATATAGCTAATCACTACTCGGAGGACAGGACAGTTGGCAGCAGGAAGTCTATTAGCCAAAATTATGAGTGTTTCAAAAAACCATCTGTTGATGGTTACCTCCAAGCCATGAAAATAGAACCCAAATTTACAGGCTGCTTGGCTGTGGAGCACCTCAGGGCTCTGACTGAGGGCACACTGCTGGGTACAGACTTCATGATTGGAAAGACAATTGCTTCTTGCTATTCCCATTCATCTCCACGTGGACCTCCTGGCTTCTTCTTCTGCAGTGTCAAAGAGACTCCAATAGTTTTGTCAGCTAAGGCAGCTCTGTAGTGTGTAATCACTTATTTATGAACCCTATATAGAATCATAGAATGGTTTGGGTTGGAAGGGACCTCCAGAGGTCATCTAGTCCAACCCCCTACACAAGCAGGGACATCTCTACCTAGGGCCGGCTGCTCAGAGCCCCATCAAGCCTGACCTTGAATGTCTCCAAGGATGGGGCCTCCACCACCTCTCTGGGCAACCTGTTCCAGTGTTCAACCACCCTCATATTAAAGAACTTTTTCCTAATGTCCAACCTAAATCTTCCCTTTCCTAGCTTAAAACCATCACCCCTCATCCTATCACTACAAATCCATATATAGAAATATAGGAAAAATATGTTCCCAATTATCACAGGCAACCACATCCCATGGAGTTGAAAGTGTCCTGCTATTACCTCAGAAGTCTTTGAAATCAAAGAAGATACATAAATTTAAGCTTTCCAGGCAGGACTAAACCCCTGCATTAAAATTACAGGACAGAACACATCTTCTTAACAGAGAACCCTGTTAATGTTGCAAAGTAAAGCACTTGAAAATTAGGGAATGCCAGATTGATTGTTGCCATGGAGAAGTCCTTGAGAGCATTAATCACTGCCTTGAGAGCCAGGCTGGAGTAGTGTGCAGAAAATAAAGGATGGGGCCACACACCAAACCACACTGTGAAAACAAACCATGGCAGAGCTGCTGATGACCTGAACACCACCCTGGGCACTGGAGGTAGGTGTCCTCCAGAAAGAATAAGTATGGGATGATGTCATTAACATCTTACTGTCATGTATATGGACAGTGGAGGATCTGGGAGGTCACCAACGTGTCTGAACTTTTGAGTGCTTGACTAGGTAACATCCTGCTTTTAGTACATTGTGTTTAAATAAAAACATTGCATTTTTGTAGAAAAGAAGTGAACTGAGAGAAGATGCACCATAGGTCATGCTACTTGGGGAGGGACTGATCACAAGGGCTTGTAGTGATAGGATGAGGGGCAATGGTTTTAAACTAGAGAAGGGTGGATTTAGATTGGATATTAGAATTATAGAATCATAGAATCATCAGGGTTGGAAGGGACCTTAAAGATCATCTAGTTCCAACCCCCCTGCCATGGGCAGGGACACCTCCCACTAGACCAGGTTGCTCACAGCCCCAGCCAGCCTGGCCTTCAACATTCCCAGGAATGGGACCTCCACCAACCTGTGGAGGTGTCTCTGGGCAACCTGTGCCAGTGTCTCCCCACCCTCATGGGCAAGAACTTCTTCCTAACGTCTCATCTGAATCTCTCCACCTCTAGTTTTGACCCATTCCCCCCAGTCCTACCACTACCATTTTTAGGAAGAAGTTCTTTAATATAAGGGTGGTTGATCACTGGAACAGGTTGCCCAGAGAGGTGGTGGAGGCCCCATCCCTGGAGATGTTCAAGGCTAGGTTCTGAGCAACCTGCCCTAGTTAGAGATGTCCCTGCTGATTGTAGGGAGGTTGGACTAGATGATCTTTGAAGATCCCTTCCAACCCAATGCATTCTATGATTCTCCTTTATTTCAGCCCCAGGGTTATCATTTGCAGTGGAAGGAGGGCAATGCTCAAAGGCTTTAGAGTCTGGAGATTTGGGTCCTTGCCAGACATGTCTCCACTGTAAGGCAGGTGAGCTCTGTTACAGGCCTCCAGTTGTGGTCCTCTTCAGGGTAGGACACCTTGTGAAGCACGTAACAGACCTGGAAACAAAAGCATGGAGTAGGATGAGGGTGTGCATCAGACCAGGATGTTCCAGAGTGTATCTGCCCTCAGCAGAAACCCTGAGGACCTCTCAGCTCTGCCACGAGTGTGTCGTGTGATCTTGAGCAAGATGCTTTCCTGCTCCAGGCCTTGCTTTTTCTATCTGAAAAATGAGGATAATGGTGCTTTGCTTTTCAAATGTCTGTGTGAGAAATGGGTAAAAGGATATTTAAGCTCAATACATTACATGGGTGCATTTCTTAATGTTAATTAAATCTTTTTCAAAATAAAACCTGCATTTTGGACACCCACCCTTGTTTCTCTCTCCCTGCTTCGTTACCTATTCCCCATTTCAATTGGTTAAAAAAAAGGTATTTCTCTTTCCCTGCCCTTTTCTGTGAGCATTGGCTGCCCCTTTCCTCACCACTCAGCTTTAATATTCCCAAATTTTATTAACCACTTATTTACAAACCAAACAGATTAGCAAGCAAGGGTGAAAACAAGACAAAAGAGCTGCTGTTGGTCCCTCACTGAGGAAATAATCTGCTTGGTTCATGTGTAATTAATCAATCAGTTTCACTGAGGGCTTTCTGTCCATCCTGGCAAACAACGCTCTGCACTTCCCTGGGATTGTCTCTGCTGCACACACAAGCCTTGGAGTGATGCCTCCTTCCAGAATTTTAACAGGATGACCCTCAGGAGAAGCTGGAGACGTCACCACACAAACTAGAGACTGCTGGGGTGTATGGGTGGTACAGCAGAGAGAAAAGCATTCCCCAAAGGGGTCAAACATCTGCAGAACCATGCTATGATTGAGAATTCCCCAGTTCGTGGCCACAACAGATACTACAGGGTCAGAGAATGGGTTGGGTTGGAAGGGACCTTAAAGATCATCTAGTTCCAACCCCCCTGCCATGGCAGGGACACCTCCCACTAGAGCAGGTTGCTCAAAGCCCCATCCAGCCTGGCCTTGAACACCTCCAGGGATGGGGCATCCACAACCCCCCTGGGCAATCTGGGTCAGTGTCTCCCCACCCTCACAGTGAAAAACTTCTTAATTTCTAACCTAAAACTCCCCCCTTCCAGTTTAAAGCCATTACTCCTTGTCCTATCACTACATGTCCTTGTAAAAAATCCCTCCCCAGCTTTCTTGTAGGCTCCCTTCAGATACTGGAAGGGTGCAAGAAGGTCTACCTGGAGCCTTCTCTTCTCCAGACTGGACAACCCCAACTCTCTCAGCCTGTCCTCACAGGGGAGGTGTCTCATTCCCCTAGTCAACTTTGTGGCTCTCCTCTGAACTCACTCAAGGAGATCCAAGTCTTTCTAACACTGAGGCCCCCAAAGGTGGACCCAGCACTATAGGTGGAATCTCATGAGTGGAGCACAGGGGCAGAATCCCCTCCCTCGACCTGCTGGTCACACTTCTCTTGATGCAGCCCAGGATGCAATTGGCTTTCACTCATTGGTTTCTCACTTCCTTTTCCACTTTACTTCCCATAATCATTTTTTATGCTCTTTTCCTACTTTCATATCATCATGGAAGGGTCAATATGTGAACACTGTTCCCTCTCAAACTCAGCAATGGACCAGAGACACTGGCGATCACTCGTGCTGAATGCTCTGGCCTCAGTGGAAGGAAGAGTAGATGACAGAAATTGGTGTGACAGGTTGCTTGGAGGCATCTGAGGCTCAGCCAGCTTGTGTTTATGGAAATCACAGCTTCAGCAGACTGGCTGAGGTGTTTAACACAAGCAGTGAGACAGCACAATTCCCCTAGTTACATCCTCTTGTTTCCATAGGATGCCCCCAACCATATGTGAGGAGATAACCTGACTTTCAAAGGTCTTGATCTTCCATGCACCCATGATATAAAATCATAGAATCATCTAGGTTGGAAAAGACCTCTAGGTCCAACATTCATCCCAACATAGAATCATAGAATGGTTTGGGTTGGAAGGGACCTCCAAACATCTCCCTGACCCCTAGACCATGTCTCAAAGCATCACATCTACTCGTTATTTGAACCCCTCCAGGGATGGTGACTCCACCACCTCCCTGGGCAGCCTGGTCCAGTGCCTGACCACTCTTGCAGGAAAGAACTTCTTCCTAATATTCAATCTAATCCTCCCCTGGGGCAACTTGAGGCTGTTTCCTCTCATCCTATTGCTTGTTACTTGTGAGAAGAGACCAACACCCACCTCTCTACAACCTCCTTTCAAGTAGCTGTAGAGAGCGATGAGGTCTCTCCTCAGCCTCCTCTTCTCCAAGCTAAACAATCCCAGTTTCCCCAGCTGCTCCTCAGTTCTTCAGGAGAACTTAATCTCACATATCCAAAACCAAACTGGAGCAGCAGCCAGATTGTTGCTGCTGTTTTCCCCAGGGAGATCACAGTTCTTTAATTGAAATGTGCCTTTATTTCTTTTCTCTCATTCTAGAAGCACTAAACAAGGTATCAGCTGGGGGAACAAGGTATATACCTGGGGGAAAGTCCTCTCTTGGCCATCCAGGGCATCCCAGCTGCACTCTTTGCTTTGCCAGTAGTCAATTTTCAAAGAGGCTGTCGAGCTCAGTTGCTAAAGGGCCATAATAATTAAACAGGAGATTAAACAATTCAAAAGAAGAGCAAGTAATTTAAGGAGATGGATTCACCTCTGAGTAGAGCGTGAGTGACACCAGTGCTGGCATTCTGCCCCCAAAATGTAAGAGTAATCTCGAGGCAGATGCCTCAGATAAGAGCCCAGGAAACTCCTCAGTGGTTAAAATAAAGCTTGACAGTGAGTCAGAGAGTTCAGTGCTGCTGTCTTGACAAAAAGACGAGTGATGGGTTATTTGATTATAGGGCTTAAGCACTTCCACAGAGAGAAAATATTGGAGCTTTTCAGTCTAATAGGAGAAGGTGTGACAGGGGAAGGGTGTTCAGAGAAGAGAAATTCAATTTACAAGAAGAGATCGGGGAAGCATCAGGACAAACCCAAAGGAACAGGTAAAACCTCTGGCTCCTGCCTGGGTGCCAAGGCAGGGTCTCCTTCAACCAGGCAGAAGTTATTCACAAGGGAATGAATGGCAGGAGGCCAAAGCAGATCATCTAACATCTTCTGCTGGTGTTAAAAACCCTATACCTGCAGCTGCCTAGAATCACAGAATTGTCAGGGTTGGAAGGGTCCTTAAAGATCATCTAGTTCCAACCCCCCTGCCATGGGCAGGGACACCTCCCACTACATCAGTTGCTCACAGCCCCAGCCAGCCTGGCCTTCAAAATGTCCATGGATGGGGCTTCCACCACCTCTCTGGCCAACCTGTGCCAGTGTCTCCCCACCCTCATGGGCAAGAACTTCTTCCTAATGTCCAATCTGAATCTCCCCACCTCTAGGTTTGATCCATTCCCCCAGTCCTACCACTACCCCACATCCTAAAAAGTCCCTTCCCAGCTTTTTTATAGGCCTCCTTAAGATCCTGGAAGGCCACAATAAGGTCCCCTCAGGGCCTTCTCTTCCCCAGACTGAACTTCATAATCACCACCTAATCTGCCACCACAACCATGCTGTTGTTTCCCATTTGCCCAGCCTGACCACTGTGCAGACCATGCCTGGTCCTCCTAAGCACTGAGGAAGCACAAATAACAAACAGAAATAGAGTTTTCCAGAGAGGAATTGTACATTTCAGCCCCCAGAAAGTTGAGGGAAGGAGGGAGGTGACTAATGATGCGGTGGAAGAAGAAGTGAATATTAACTGAGATGACTTCAAACCTCTCTTTCTCTCTTCAGACAGAGCAGAAAGGACAGATAATGATCAAAAAAAGGCTTCTGAAAATGCAGCTCCCAGCCCTTGTGACTCAGGCACCAGTGGAGCGAGGCCAGAGAGACTATCAATGCTAAGTCCCCGAGTCCTTGATGCTCCCTGCAGGAGGCACTTGAATGTGTCCAAGATGATGCTACAGCCCAGCCAAGTTTTCTGATGAATAGCTCCATAGGGGGCAGAGGCCTCTTGAAGGTCATGAAACATTTCTGCTGACATTGATGTTAAATACTAAATCCTTCTGCTTTTGTAGGGAAGCAGCTGGAGCTCAGCGATGTGCTGCAGTCCCTGCCATCCCTGTGTTTATGGAGGCACCTGAGATGAAGCCAGGGACAGGAGACCACCTCTGGCAGGCAGCCCCCTGGCCTCACTGAGCACCTGAACCCATGGATCTCTTTGTGGTGGCCAGTACAACCAGTCTGATGCTCTGTTGTAAACCTCTACAAAGAGATTCATTTCTGCAGTCCCCTGGACCTTGCTGTGCATTAAAGAGACAAGTTCTGGGGGAAAGTATCAATATATAAAGTGGAAACAAAAAGCTTCTTTCTTTGCTCTGTGTTACCAGGAGCATCTTAATTTGTTACAACCAGATAAAAGTGAAGGTTGGGGTTTTTTTTGTTTAGAAATGGAAGTGAGGGGAGGTTCTTCCCTGTGCTGTGCCACCTTTGAGGGCTGCTCTGCATGTCCAAACACGTTTGTTTCTCCCAAGGATTTCTGTGAGTCTAATTTTTCATCCTGTGACCTTGTCACATTTATACCACAGCCCAGTAAACATCAGTTTTGGCATCAGAAGCAGAAGGCCATGGGCACTGTGTTGACCTGACACTGCAGGGTTTCAGGATGGCTCTGAGCTTGCTGGGCCCTGAGCTGGGTGTCCCTGTGATCACAAGTGTCCCATGGCCAAGGGTCTGTGCCTGGCCTGCCTGAGCTCAGTGTTGGAACACCTCACATGGCCAAGGGCTGCTGACCAAAGCAGGAGCTGCCCAGCAAACACCAGCCCTTTGTGTGCCCAAACTGGGAGCTGGCAGCTCTGCCACTGGTGCTGGGGACCAGGGAGAAGGGGGATGAAGATGCTCCAAGAATGAGGAGGAAGAAACCTCACCATGGACATCACACTCCTGCCAGGGAGGACCTCTGGGTGGTGGTGACTTGTAACCTTCTCCCTGGTTGTGCTGGAGGGAGACTGATCCTGTCAACTCTGGGACACTGGCAGGGTGAGAACACCCCCAGAGATAAGATGTAGAATCTAGGAATGGTTTTTTGTGCTAAAAAAATAATTGCATTACTGATGAGGCTTTAAAAATATTAATTACTCTGGACTACTAGACTGCTGCAACGTTACCCAGGCTAACAACCAATTCTCAGCTACTCCTGAGGTATGTTCTATGATTGCCCAAAGCATGAGCTGCAGCCTCAGAGCACCCTGAGCCTGTCACCACCACAGCCAGGGGATCAGGCTTTGTCTCCAGAGAACATGTGGTGAATGCAGGCCTGCTGAGAGCACTGCTGCTCCTGCCTGAGCTCCCAGGAGGGACCAAACCTTATTGCTTCAGCACAGACACTTGCTTGACTCCCTCCTCCAGCAGTGGAAGGCTGTTAGATCGCTTCATTTTAGGCACATCATGTCTTTTTTAGGGATGCAGTTGTCCTGGGTTGTCCTCTGTGCTTGATGCTGAGTCAGCTCTAAAGGCAGGTGAGGTTTTGGGTGCTTGAATGAAGCTTAATTGGAGTGTAAGACCAGAGGAGCAGCCTCTAGATGGAGATGTGAGCTGTGCTCGGGCCACCACGGGCCCTTTCTGTGTAGCAGAAGCATCATTCACAACACGGAACCTCCAGCCTGTTACAGTGTGACTTTTGTAATGCTCTCACACGCTGACCTCCTGCCAAGTCTGAACATCAGCATTCTTCTGTCTTCTGTACCAGAGACACCTCACACGTGGCTGGAGGAGTCATTCAGTGAGCTAAAAGCAGTAGTAGGTGTTGTCAGAAGCTGGATGAAGCACTTGGAGAGAGACCACAGGCTTTGTACTGCGTGTCTCTGCTGAAATAACTTGAAAAAACCATTTGTACAAGATATAGTGGACACTTCAAAATGTTCTTGGGTGCTCTCCAATTGAAAAAGATATTTCCATGGCCCATAAAACTGAGAATATAACCCAGGTACAGAAACCCTTCCCATTAGTAGTAGACCTGGGATGTGCTAGAGAGTGAGGGAAGGCAGGGGAACATTCTTAGTTCAGCTCTCTACTGGCTCCTGCTCTTGCTCTCAGGTAGACTCCAGCTCACAAACCCCTGAGGTGGTACAGGCCAAGGGCTGTGTGTGGCACACGTCTGGCACCTTTGAAAACCAAGCCTGGGTTCTTGCCAATATTCACAGAATCATAGAATCCCAGGTTGGAAGGGACCTAAAGGATCATCTGGTCCAACCTTTCTTGGCAAAAGCCCCATCTAGACAAGCTGGCCCAGCTCCTGTCCTGCTGAATCTTCAAAGTGTCCAAAGTTGGGGACTTCACCACTTCTCTGGGGAGATTATTCCAATGGCTGATTGTTGTCACTGTGAAAAATGTTCCCCTTGTGTCTAATCAGGATCTCCCCAGGAGTAACTTGTCCCCATCACCTCTCCTCTTTTCCATGGGTCTCCTTGTACAAAAGGAGTCTCCAGCTTCTTTGTATCCACCCTTTAAATACTGGACCATGGTGAGAAGGTCTCCCCTGAGCTTTCTTTTCTCCAGGCTGAACAAACCCAGTTCTCTCAGCCTTTCCTCATCTGGCAGCTTCCCAGTCCTTAGATCATCTTGCTGGCCCTTCTCTGAACCCTCTCTGGCCTGTCCACAGCTTTTTTGTATATCAGGGACCAAAACTGAACACAGAATTTCACATGTGACCTGACCAGCACTGAGTGGAGTGGGAGAATGACTCTTTCTCTCTGTTGGTGCACCCAGCATCCCGTTGGCTTTCTTTGCCACAGCAGCAGCAGACACTGTTCACCCCTACTGAGCTTGTTGTCCACCAGGTCCCTTTCCACAGAGCTGCTCCCCATCCAGGCAGCTCCCAGCCTGTGCTGCACCTCAGAATTATATTCTCCCAAGCATAAGACCTCACACTTGTCCTTGCTGAACTTCATCAGGTCCCTCTCTTGCAGCCTATCCAGGTCTTCCTGTCTCCCTCCCAAACAGAGATGTCACACAAAACTCTTCAACAATAGTCTTTACAAGCACATTTTCAATGTAGAACTTCTACTGGAACCACTTTTCCTGCCACGGATTCAAGATAAACCCTTTCCATGGTCTACAGGAGACCACATCCCCTCCTCAGTTTTCCTTGGACTTCTTCTTTTGGTGTACCAGCTTTTAGCACGACACTTCTAGTTTTCACCTTCATACACTGGTATATACAATGCCAGGAAAATATTTTTGCTGTCCTTTTGTGCTTGAAGGTCTTTGTGCAGAGCTTGGGAATCTCAGAATTATTCACAGAGTCATTGCTGGGAACTGATCAAATCAGGTGCTGCTTCTACCAGTCACTCAATCAGGACAGGAGGCTGAGTCCATCAGCTGAGCAGACAACCCAGATAAGCCAGGTTCAGGGAAGGATTTTTATTGTTCCAAAGATTTAGTATTCAGCCGTTATAGACTTGAGTAAATTCTAATTGTGTTTCTAACTCTACGTTTAATAAATGGACCATGGAGGAGGGAAAAAAAAAAAGAAGGTCTGTGAGCAGTGGGAGGAAAACCAGGAAATGAGGCCATGAATCAAAGCTGGTCTGGGAGGTGACAGTCGGGCTGGAGACAAATTCTGCAGCTCACTTGCTGCTGATGTGAACCTCACCAGTCAGATAAAAGGGTGTCGACATAAATAATCACTTATTAATATGACAGAATATTAATACATTATGCTTTGAAGCCCACAGGTGAACCAGAGGGTCCTGAGCTCCATGATATGTATTAAGTGGTTTCCTGTGGGTGGTGCTGCCAGGTGTGGAACTCAGGCTCCCTCCATGGAAAGTGTGGGGATCTCTGGGGTGAAGCCACGTGGTCATGACCCAGTGTACAAAGGAGCCAACAGAGAAATAAAGACTATGTATCAACAGAAGTGTGGGCAGCAGGGCAGGGAGGGGATCCTGCCCCTCTGCTCCCCTCTGGGGAGACCCTCCTGCAGTGCTGAGGCAGCTCTGGAGTCCTCAGCACAGCAGAGACATGGAGCTGGGGGAGCAGAGCCAGAAGAGGCCTACAAAGATGATAAGAGGTCTGGAACACCTCTCCTACAAAGACAGGCTGAGAGAGTTGGGATTGTTCAGTCTGGAGAAGGGAAGGTCTGGGGAGACCTTCTTGGGGCCTTCCAGTATCTGGAGAGGGCCTACAAGAAAGCTGGGGAGGGACTTTTCACAAAGCCTGAAGTGATAGAAGAAGGGGTGATGGGTTCAAACTGGAAGAGGGGAGATTTAGATTGGAAATTAGAAGGAAATTCTTCACTCTGAGGGTGGTGAGACACTGGCACAGGTTGCCCAGGGAAGCTGTGGATGCTCCATCCCTGGAGGTGTTCAAGGCCAGGTTGAATGGGGCTCTGAGCAACCTGCTCTAGTGGGAGGTGTCCCTGCCCATGGCAGGGGGGTTGGAATTAGATGGTCTTTGAGGTCCCTTTCAACCCAACCCATTCTATGATTCTATGACTAATAAAGTATCCCAGTATCTCTAAAACTGATCTCAAGGACACAGGGGTGATCTGCAGATAGGACACACCACGTGGAGCTCTCATGGACACCAACTAGCAGTCCCACCTCGCTCCAGCAATGAATATGAGTTGAACCCCTTATTTTTTGCCCTGAAAAACAAGAATAATTCATCATTTTTCATTTATCAGGTCATTAACCTTGACGACTCAGGAAAGCAAACCATGCAGAAAGGACTCTCCCTGTACTGTCAGCTGGTAACTGCTCCCACCAGGGAGCATGTGGCAAAAATTCAGGCACACTCTTCTCTTGAACTAATGAGAATAAAACAGTGGCTGTGAAAAGGGGAGCAATGATTGAAGCCTTGATCTCAGATGAGCCAAGAACCTTCAGCCCCTGCAGGAGCTGCATGGGGATTGAGAGGGAAGGTCTTCTGCCCTTTACATAACCAGACCTTCAACTATGTTTGCAAAGCTCCTTCATGATGGTTTAGCTTAATTTGCCCCATGGTTGTGCCAAGAGCACCAACAGAAGCAGGATTTGGCCCAACAAGGATGTACTGAAGATACTTTATTTCACAGAATCACAGAATGTTAGGGGTTGGAAGGGACCTTGAAAAATCATCTAGTCCAAACCCCTGCTAGAGAAAGACCAAAGAATCTAGTACAGGTCACACAGGAACACATCCAGAGGGGTCCTGAAAGTCTCCCAAGAAGGAGACTCCACAAACTCTCTGGGCAGCCTGTTCCAGTGCTCTGTAACCCTTACAGCAAAGAAGTTCTTCCTCATGTTGAGGTGGAACTCCCTGTGCTTTAGTTTGCATCCATTGCCTCTTGTCCTATCACAGGGCACAAGTGAAAAGAGTCTGACCCTTTCTTCTTGACATCCAGCCCTCATATATTTATACACATTAATTAGATCCCCCCTCAGTCTTCTCCTCTCCAGACTAAACAGCCCCAGGTCTCTCACCCTTTCCTCATAAGGCAGCTGTTCCAGTCCCTTCATCATCCTCGTAGCCCTCCATTGGACTCTCTCCAGTAGATCTCTGTCCCTCTTGAACTGGGGAGCCCAGAACTGGATGCAATTCTCCAGGTGAGTTCTCACTAGGGCAGAGTAGAGGGAGAGGAGAACCTCCCTCAATCTGCTGGAGACACTCCTCTTAATGCACTCCAGGATACCATTGCCTTTCTTGGCCACAAGGGCACATTGCTGTCCCACGGATAACTTGTTGTCCACCAGGACTGCAAGGCCCTTCTCCACAGAGCTGCTCTCCAGCAGATCACCTCCTGATCTGTACTGGTGCATTTTATTTCTCCTGCCCAGGTGCAGGACTCTGCACTTATTCTTGTTGAACCTCATTAGGTTCCCCTTTGCCCAGCTCTCCAGTCTGTCCAAATCTTGCTGAATGGCTGCACAGCCCTCAGGTGTATCACTCTGAGTTAATAGTTGGACTTAGAATCATAGAAGGGACCTTAAAGATCATCTAGTTCCAACCCCCCTGCCATGGGCAGGGACACCTCCCACTACACCAGGTTCCTCACAGCCCCAGCCAGCCTGGCCTTCAAAATGTCCAGGGATGGGGCTTCCACCACCTCCCTGGGCAACCTGTGCCAGTGTCTCCCCACCCTCCTGGGGAAGAACTTCTTCCTAACCTCTCATCCAAATCTCCCCACCTCTAGTTTTGATCCATTCCCCCCAGTCCTACCACTACCTGACAGCCTAAAAAGTCCCTCCCCAGCTTTCTTGTAGCCCCCTTCAGATACTGGAAGGCCACAGGAAGGTCCCCTCGGGGCCTTCTCTTCTCCAGACTGAACAACCCCAACTCTCTCAGTCTATCCTCGTAAGAGAGGTGCTCCAGCCCTCCAATCATCAATGATGATAACTCACTAGATGAGCTTGAAGGTCTTTTCTGACCAGAATGACTCTATGCTCCCACGAAATCTCAGTAGAAGGCACTGTGGCCTCTTACATCCAAGAGGAAAGGGTAATTTCCAGATGTTGAGAACTTGCAGACTTTGCTCTAATGCTCATTGCTGACAAGGAGGAACCCAGGTACCATCAAAGCCCTTCCATGCTGAACATTTCCATGCAGCAGACAACCATCAAGGGACAACCAGGGAAAGTCACAGGGTACAACACGCTCGCCATGGCAGTGACCGAGCACGATGATCCTCCCCAGAATAACAACTCACAGCAGGAGTGTAATGAGCCTTTATATGTCACCTACCAAGTGTTTCCAGGGCATTTTTTAAACCTGGAGTAGTCAAGAAATTTAATAGTAACTGGTTCCTGGGCTCATTAGGATTTATTTGTTTGTGCATGTCTGGCAACGTCACCCTTCACTACCCTTTGGCTGTGCTTTATAGCCAACAATTGGAGTAGGAAGTGATACAAGACATATTTCTACCATAAAGGATTATGTCCAGTCAAGGACAAACCAGACTGGAGAACAGCTTTCATTTTAAGGAAGGATCAAGCATTTATAATCCAGCCATAAATACGTGTGTGGGGGTGTGTGTGTGGAAAAGCTCATGGCACCACAAGGAGGGAATGTTCTTAACCTAATGAGATGCTGCTTGTTTTTCAGCTGCACGAGGAAATACCTGAGGTTTACCAAGGCTGAGAAGGATTTTCTGCTTGCACAAGCCAGAAATGGGTTCAGATCAAACAAGAATCAGAAGCAGTTAATAGGTTTCTATTGATTGCTGCATTTTTTATTTGTTATTCTGCTCTGGTGTTATCTTTTCCCTTGGTAGAAATGCACTCCCTGGTAACCACTGATGAGATGAAGTGATGGGGTCTGAGTTGTGGGCCCCGAGTTGGAGATGATCTGTGGATGAGTCACAACTCAGCAGAATGTTTTGTTTCCCCCACTGGCTTCAGGTTCCAGAGGCAGAACCTGCCCCAATGGTGTTTTTGTGGCTCTGCCCTCACCTGGGTGGTTGTGGTTGGGGTGGTGGGTGAGGCCAGGACTATATCAACCAGGAGATGATCACTTGGAGGAGTTTCCTGGTGGATGTGGCTTCTGTTGGGGCTGGTAGTATCTTGCTGAGCTCTCTCAGTGGTGTCCTTCCATGTGAAGGGCCACTGAGGAGCCATCTCTGTCTGTTGTGTCCAGCAGGCAATGCTGGCACCACAGTGGGCAGTGGAGGAGCTGGGCCCCCAGGAACCTATGGCAGGCTTGTTTGAGAGAAGACTTCTGAGGGGATGCTGGTGAGTTCAGGGTTGGCCTGTGTGATCAGGGACTGATGGCAGCATAAAATGAGGATGGCTGAACCAGCACAACACGAGAGCAGATACAGAAGACCAACCTCCTGCTGCTTTGGCACTGAAGGACCTTGAGCATGTCACTTCATCACCAGTATTTTGAAGAGTTAGACCCAGACTGGAGCTGGATGCAGGTACTGGAGGTAACACGTATCAAAAGAGCTTGGTTTGGTTGAACCAAACTCCTGTAGACTGATTAATGCTACTGATTAGTAATGAATTACTCTGTGCTGAGCTCTGGTTTGGTGCTTTAATCACTCCTATTGTCTGCACTGTTTAAACTAGGTTGGGTTTTTCTATGCTTCATGAGCACCTGAGGGAACTGGGATTGTTTAGCTTGGAGAAGAGGAGGCTGAGAGGAGACCTCATTGCTCTCTACAGCTACCTCAAAGGAGGTTGTGGTGAGGCTGGGGTTGGTCTCTTCTCCCAAGGAACTTAACGACAGGACAAGAGGTGATGGCCTCAAGTTGCACCAGGGGAGGTTCAGATTGGATATTAGGAAGAAGCTTTTTCCTGCAAGAGTGGTCAGGCACTGGAAGAGGCTGCCCAGGGAGGTGGTGGAGTCACCATCACTGGAGGGGTTCAAGAAATGAGTAGATGTGGTGCTTTGAGACATGGTCTAGGGGTCAGGGAGATGTTGGATGAAGGTTGGACTTGATGATCCTAGAGGTCTTTTCAAACCTAAATAATTCTATGATTCTATAACTGCATACCACAGTGATATACACGACTCTTAAAATAAGTGTATTATTTCTGTGAGCTTATAAATTGTTGGACATTACACACAGAACAACTTCTTTTCCTATGTGCAAACTGCTTGTGAGAGTTGGGAATGAGACACGAGTTTATTTGGTCATTAATGATCGATTTTTAGACTGTAAAATTGTTTGTAGCCTTTTCTAACATTAATTTCTAATACTTTTTTTTTTTTGCACCTAGCAATGTTCTTGCAAGAGCTCTCAAATAGGTTTGACAGTCCACAGAGAAAAACTTCTGACATATAGATAGCTCTGGCCTGCAGCAAACAGTCTTTCATTTCCACCTATTACAGAGGAGCCATAAATTCTGGGGCACCTCCCTCCTGCTCTTCCAGCAGTGACTGAACCTCACAGACACATCCAAACGACCCAAAGCAATTTTGAGATGTAATTCTGCTCGTTGGTTCTTTTCCCCTCTCCTGAAATCCCTGCATATGTTACAGCATTCTGTAATTCTGAGTTGTACAACACAATCATAAAAACATTAGAAGAAAATGGCTGTGGTTAAAACTTTAATTCCTCAATATAAATCTTCCTGTTCAGCAAGACAAGAGTTTTCTCAGCCTTCTCCCAACAGAGGACAAATCTTTTTGAAGACCTGCTTCTGATTTGGAGCTGGGCATTTCCACAGCAACTACGTCACTAACTGAATAAACACAATTTGAGCCCCTAAAACATTCCTGGTGCAGAACTAAAGGAAATCCAATACCCTCCATTTGTTGGTGCTCACTGTATCCAGACAGCTTGATGCACAGTCCATTTATCCTCTTTAAAAACATCCAGTTACCAGGGTGGTGATTTCATAACAGTGGCCCCTCATAGAAACTGGTTTAACATCTATAAAACCAGGCATAAACATCACGCCGCAGACCTCAGGAGAACGGCTCGTATGTCCTTGATATATTCTCCAGCAATTTTTATTTGGTAGTAAAGTGGCTGCCAGCCAATGCTTCAGCAATATCTTAAGCCCCAAGGAAGGCAGATACTGCTGAGATGTTGGCTGATAGACATTTTACATCCAAATAAAAATTGCTGGAAAAATAGATCAAGGACGTGCGAGCGGTTCTGTTGATGCAACCGACACGATGTTTGCATCGATCCAGAGAAATGAAAGGTGTCAGTTGACACAGGCTGGAATAATCTGTTGTGATTGTTGGGGAAAGACTCTGGGACAGGTTTCTTGCAAAGGGAGGGGGAGGTTTCAGTGTCACTTTGGTACAAACAGGCTGTCCTGCCTTGAGCCAGGCAGATGGAGGACTTGCAGGGGGTGAAAAAGCTTCCCAAATATAGAATCATAGAATTGTCAGGGTTGGAAGGGAGCTTAAAGATCATCTAGTTCCAACCTCCCTGCCATGGCAGGGACACCTCCCACTAGACCAGGTTGCTCAAGGCCCCATCTAACCTAGTCTTGAACACATCCAGTGATGGGGCATCTATAACCTCCCTGGGCAGCCTGTGCCAGTGTCTCACCACCCTCAGAGTGAAGATTTTCCTTCTAATTTCTAATCTAAATCTACCCTTTTTGTATACCCTATGTGTATGTTGCCAAGAAGTCCCAGGTTCATTGGGTAACACAAGTGAAGAGGCCAGATGGTAGGAGAGACAAAACAATGTATATTCATATATTCCAGCTATGGAAAGGTATTTCTTACCTCATACTCAGAGCAGAGAAATTCAAAAATGTGCCTGATGTCGTTGGCTTCCATAATGCAGCACTTTTTCTGATAATATACACTAAACCCCATATTTTTCTACTTTCAGACATCTTCCCAGTACACATCTCTGCAATTCTGGCCATCAAGACAGGCAATAGGATCTACAGGGGGATTTTATTCAGATAACAGCCAAATCCAGGTGCAGTTCACATTGTAGGCTGAAAAGAAAAAGGCATTGTGTGTTATTAACATTATTTGTCCCTTGGAAAGAAAATTACACGCCCAAAGGGGCTAAGCTAATGGTAATTTTATGCTGTTATGACATGGAAAATGGGATGAGGCATCAGTTCAGGCCCCTGGGCTCCTGCACAAGCCTGGGGAGCTCAACCCACCCTGTGCCATTAGTGCGGCCTCGCTGAGGGGGGGCAGGAACACACACACCTTAGCCCCCGCATTAAAAACAGAGCTGTAGGGTGAGGATCCTGAAAGTCAGAGAATCATAGAATCATTTAGGTTGGAAAACACCTTTTAGATCATGGAGTCCAACTGTTGACCCAGCACTGCCAGGGCACCACTAACCCCTGTCCCTCAGCACCACATCTCCACGCCTTGGAAACCCCTCCAGGGATGGGGACTCCACCACTGCCCTGGGCAGCCTCGTCCAGGGCATGACAACCCTTTTGAGGGAGAAATTGTTCCTAATAACCAACCTAAACCTCCCCTGGTGTAACTTAAGGCTGTCTTCTATTGCTTGTTCCTCAGGAGAAGAGACCAACACCCACCTGGCTCCAAGCTCCTTTCAGGGAATTCTTAAGAGAGAGAAGGTCTCCCCTGAGCCTCCTTTTCTTCAGCCTCAACCCCCCCAGCTCCCTCAGCTGCTCCTCACCACACTCCTGCTCTACACCCTTCCCCACCTTCCTTGCCCTTCTCTGGACACACTCCAGACCCTCAAGGTCCTTCTTGGAATGAGAGGCCTGAACCTGCCCCCAGCATTCCAGGTTGTTCCTCCCCAGTGCCCAGTGCAGGGGGACCATCCCTGCCCGGGGCCTGCTGCCCACACTGGTGCTGACACCAGCCAGGCTGCTGCTGGCTTCTTGGCCACCTGGGCACACATTGGCTCCTCTCCAGACCCTGTCCCTAACCCCCCCTAGGGCCTTTCGCTCGGACACTTTCCAGCCTCTCTTCGCCCAGCCTGGAGCCTTCAGGGGGTTGGTGTGACCCAAGGGCAGGACCTGGCCCTTGGCCTTGTTGACCCTCACCGCATTGGCCTCGGCCCATCCATCCAGCCTGGCCAGGTCCCTCTGTGGATCCTCTCTATCCTCAGGGCGGGGCCGTGCCCCAGGACAGCCCCACAGGCTGACGCTTCAATGCCCTCAGCGAAGCCCGGGATTGGCGGGAACTACCGTACCCAGAGTGCACTGCGCGGGTGCGTAATTTCCGCCCTTCCCGCCTCTGTGCGCGGTGCATTATGGGATTTGTAGTCCTCGCCGTGCCGAAGTTGAAACTCCAAAACTTTCCTCTCCCTTTCCGGGTCCTTCGCGGCTCCCCAGCGAGGGGTGCGCGGTTTCCATGGCTACGGCACAACAGCCAATAGGAAGCAGTGTTCTAGGCGTGGGGGGCGGGGCCGGGAGGGCCGCGGGCCAATGAAAAGCGGTGTTGTTGGGGGGCGCGCTGGCAGCGGGGACGGCGAGTCTCCTTGGGGCCGTCCCTGGCCGCGGCCTGGTGCGCGGAGGGTCCACGATGGGCGCCGGCGGGAGCAGCACCCGGCGCGTCACCTTCGAGGCTGATGAGAACGAGAACATCACGGTGGTGAAGGGCGTGCGGGTGAGAGTGGGGTCCTCTGGGGCTCCCCCGGGCCTGTGGGGCTCCCCGGGGCACTCCGGGCCTGGCTCAGCCTAAGCTCGGCCCGCCTCAGCCGGGCCCCTCTCTCCCCTTTCTGTGCCTCAGCGCTGCTGGCTCCTGTCCATGCAGCTCTCGCCCCTCGCTCCTCCCGGTTATTTTCCTTGTTTTTCATTCTCCCCTCTCTTGTTGTGACCTGCATCTCCTTTCTCGACCCCAGTCTGCCTTTCACTCGGGTCTTTTAGGAACCGGGGGTGTTCAGGTGGTCTAGAGGCGGCTATGGTGGCAAGAAGCACGCTGTCAGTAGGAGGCTGTCCTCGGGGAGCCTTGCCCCAATGTGGTTTCCAAAGAGGGGTGGCAGAAGAGTTGTGGGAGATATGTGTAACTGGCAGTTTGTTTTCCCTGACCTCTACATGTGAGAGCTCCTCCCTTTCCCATGTTCTGCTCTTTGACATGGGAAGTGTCTGCATTTCCCTGTACCTGCAGAAGCATTCCTATTCTTTTCCTATTTATGGCATGCCCTTGCTTATAATATAGTCTCGGAGGGGATTTTGTCAGTGTCTATCAATATCTAAAGAGTGGGGGCAAGAGGCTGGGGCCAGACTCTTGTCAGTGGTGCCCAGGGCCAGGCCAAGGGGCAGCGGGCACCAAGTGGAACCCAGGAGGTTCCATGCGAGCAGGAGGAGGTGGTTGGTTGTTGTGAGGGTGTTGGAGCCTGGCCCAGGCTGCCCAGAGAGGTTGTGGAGTCTCCTTGTGTGGAGGGCTTCCAAAGGGGCCTGGACGTGCTGCTGGTACCCCTGCTCTGGGTGAGCTGCTGGAGCAGGGGGGTTGGACCAGATCATCTCCAGACATCCCTTCCAAACCCCCATGCTTGGTTATACTGGATGATAATTTGTGACACAAGATACTTTGAGCAATCTTGTATCTTAGAAGTGTTACAATGGAAGACACTGTAGTTTGTGTGAGGAGGGATAGTAAGTTATCTTTTAGTTTTTATTACTTTCAATAGTGGGGAATGTTGCAGAATGAACCATGATAGTAACTGGTGCCTGTTTCAGCATACTAATATTTTTTAGTTTTGGTCTTTTAATGCTCTTGGGCAAATAGGTTGCAGTAATGTTAGTGTTCACAGCAGAGTTCATTCCCTCTGGACCATGCTTAAAACTGATGGTGTGGTGAAGTTGAGAGTTTGAAGGATTAAGAAATCTGATGCTGAAGATATTTTAAACTTGCGTATTACATTACAAGACTGATAAAATCTGTAACATGGATGGAGAGATGTCATCCTGTAGGTTTAGCAAAGAGGTTACTCATGAAAATTCTTGTGAACAATCATAGAATAGGTTGGGTTGAAAGGGACCTTAAAGATCATCTAGTTCCAACCTTCCTGCTATGGGCAGGGACACCTCCCACTGGAGCAGGTTGCTCAAGGTCCCATCCAGCCTGGCCTTCAAAATTTCCAGGGATGGGGCAAGGAAACCAATAGAAAGTTATAATTTGAAATCTGAAAGCTTTCCTATTATTACTTCTGTACCTTCTGTTTATTTTTATTGTTATCTACAAGTTCCTCCTGAGTTAAATGCTCACCTGCACGGGGAGATATTTTGATGATCATCCAAATAAGTAAGAAAGGCAAAAAGGCTGATTAATTACAAGCAACGTATCAAAGGCTCTTGTTTCCTTTACTATTCCCTGTTTCCTCTGTTCTGTCTTATGTTCTGAGAGTCAAAATCTTGTTCAACCTATTTGATTGCACTCAGGTGAGTGCTCCCCCCACAAATAAGGGGAAATAGGTTTATTTTGCATTATGGATAAAAATTTAGCAGTTGTCTTATCTTATTTTGGGAGTCTGTGCCTTTTTTTAATATTTTACTTCATTTTGGGGGGAAGAGAGGGAGGAAGGGGCTACAGGAGGAGATGAAATCTGAGTTTTGGGGTTATTTTTCAGCTGTCTGACAGTGTCATCGATCGTATGAAGGAACCTTCTTCACCTGGTGGAAGGACCCAGCAACGAGCAGCATCTGGTGCAGGTATGTCGATGTTTTTCTGTTTTTAAACATGAGAAAGAGAATCAAATGTGCCTTTCAGAGCCTTGTAATGGACTCATTGTCATTTCAATGAGATGATTTCTTGGCATTAACTGTTTTGCTCATCTTTAGGAGGTTGTTTGTGGGCTTTGAGAAGAGTTGAATCACTCTTTGTTTTCTTTTGGCATTAAACTGTAAAACAGCTGTTCATTAGACATGGTTTTCTACACTATTATTCCTTGTTAGTGACTTTTTTTTTTCAAATAAAAAGCAAATATCCCTTCTAAATATGCTTTGAGTTCTGAAGTGGAAATTCTTGTGTACTTAACATTGAATTTTAGGATGGCAAACTTCTGTTGAAATATACTTAAGCAAACATTGTAATACTAATATGCTCTTTTCCTATCCTGGAATAGTGGAAAGAAGTCACAGTTCACCCAGATTGGTGGCTCTAGATGATGGATTTCTAAACTTTTAATATTTTAGCTGTAAGTCTTGCTCAAATGCACCAGACAGGATTCCTGCCAGGCAGCCTGGGCTCTAATTTGAAACACTTCAGAGTGAAAATAAATGGCAGAGGTTGGGGCACGTGGTTGGTTTGACTGTGAACCCTGTGAGATTCCAGTAAGGCTTTTTACCAGTGCTCCACAAATATTAATGATGCCAGAATTCCCAAAGGGCCATTAAAAAAATCCCACCAAAGCTTAACACTGATTAAAAACAACTCCTGTGGCAGTGGCAGGCCTGGCAGCAAGGCTTGAATGAGCAGAATGTAGCTGCTGCTTTTCATCTGCAGCATAGAAAGTTGTTTTCCTGTTGCTAAATTGAAGGTGTGTGTGGTGGAGGTGTCTACAACCGAGCTGAGCTCCTCTGTAGGCAGTAGAAAGACTTTTGAGGGACCATTTATCTGGTTTATTTGAGAGTTCTGCCTCAGGATGAGGTGAGTTGCTCTCTAGGGATGAGTGGAGTAGGGCTGTAGTTTCATGCATGGACTACAAGACTCTCATCCTTGGGTGTTTTCCTTTCTTTAAATAGTAGCCTTCTCCTCATGGATGTTTATTTTACTGTGGTGAAGAAATTTTTCATATTATTCTGGATAAAGGATTTATATTTGAACATCCAGTCCACTCTCAGGGCAGCACTTGTTGCTTTTTCATCCTTAAATCTGAGTTGTGGAATCAGGCTGCATTTTTGGGGATGTGGTGACTAAAATGAAGGAATTCTTTGTTAATTCACAGTATGGACATATCTCAGTCCTTTAGTTTGTTTCTTTTTGGGTTGGAAATGGTGCCTTTGAATTTATTTCATTTATTGAAAGGTCTTTCTCTTTGTGTTGGAAATGGAAATGAATTTATTTATTGAAAGGCTCAATGAATTGCTTGACTTTTCAAGCTTGGGAAACCTTCCACGTATTTTTTGCTTTAAGAGCTCATGATTTAGGTGAAGTGCTTGTATTTCACTGGGAAATTACAATCAATGTTACACCTCAGTTGCTAAAATGATTTGTATTTAAGAGGATTAAATTATCCTTAAGTACATGTTGCCATACCATCCCTTCCTCTTTCAGGGAATATTTTTTTGAGGAAGAATTACAAACTCTTGAATTTCTTTGATGCTGTAAGAACAGGCAACCTGTTGGTTTATTTTCTAGTTACATCTCTCTGATGAGGTGTCATTACAGGAAGGGCTTCACAGCCAGTTCTCTGATCTCTGAATATTGAACTATTAATGGCTCTGGGGGCTAGATTCCAAACCTGAGGCTCTTCCTCCAGTGCTGGGGGTTGGTTTCTTGGTAAAGCTTCTTGCACCATTCATGGAGACCTTTCTCCAGGCAGCTTCTCCTCTCCTGTGCATGGATCTGCTGATAGTATCTTGTTTTTCTGACCAAGTGCTTCACTTGCTGCTTCTGCAGAGAGTTTTCCAAGGCTGGTGGTGTTTAGAAACTGTCTTTGGCTTTTGGATTACCAGCTGGGCAACTTCTGAACGTGGCAGTTTGTTAACCTGCATTTAGATCTGTATAAAGTCTAGACAAATAACACTTTTTTACAAAAATAAAAAAGATATCTAGATGGAGAAACAGTAGAGCTATTAAACAGCCCTTTCTTTAAGTGAAGTCTTGGGTAGCTTCTGCTGGAGGAGTAATGGATTAGATTACATGGAAAAAATCTGTATCTTGTTGCTTGCTGATATGTGATGAATTTATTGACTTCAGTTTGGGGTTGGAAAATGAAATTATGTACACTTACAATGAAACCTGACATCTAAATACTACATCTTCAAGCCTCCTCACTTGTTCGGATCATTTCCTGACTTCTGAGTTCTATTAAATGCACTGAAATATTTAACAAGTGTAAAAAAATCTTTAAGGATGTCTGTAATTCCTAAAGCAATATTGATGAAAAGTAATTTGGTCAGACAATGAGCACTTTTTTTTTTCCTAAGTGTGTATTATACCTAAAGCTTCAGTCATAGCAAAGGGAAGGGTTTAATTCATTTTCAGATCTCCACTAAGCTAAAAGCTGATGTTGTTCGTTTTTTTCTCTCCCCATAATAGACTAAATGCTTGAAATAATCAAGAGTCTCTGTATCTCAGATGGTTTTTTCTTCCTGTTGCACTGAGGACACAGGATTTTTCTTCTTTCTGTAGTATATTATGGCTACTGTATTATTCTCATGAAAACAAATCAGTAAAGGACCATCTCAAAGTACTAAGTGTTGTGTAGATGTGTAATAAAATGAGCACTGCTGAGGCTTCCTCAGAAATTGGGCTAGACCTTGCATGTTTCCAGTGGAGAAAAATTGATTTCTTAGCTTTTTTTTTTGTGTGTGGAATGATCCCTTTTAACTGTGAGCTCTGTTGTGTTGGTTTCAAAGTCTTTTGGTGGAGTTTTGGTGGCCCAGAGTATCTTGGCTCAGTCAGAAACGTGTTTGAGGAAGAATTGTTGAGATGTACAGGAGTGAATATTGGAAGAATTTGGTTCTAGTTGGAGATGCAACCAGGAATTTAGGAGAGCAAGCTTATGAAGAGAGCTAGTTGGGATCCCATGGGGTGCAGCTCTGAGAGAAGTTCAGGAAAGCTGTGAGGTCCTTGAGGACAATCTTTTCCTAGTGTAGGAACAGTGTGTTGCAGTACTCAGGAACATTTATTGGTGAGACACTGGCACAGGTTGCCCAGAGAGGTGCTGGAAGCCCCATCCCTGGCAATGTTGAAGGCCAGGCTGGCTGGGGCTGTGAGGAACCTGGTGTAGTGGGAGGTGTCCCTGCCCATGGCAGAGGGGTTGGAACTAGATGATCTTTAAGGTCCCTTCCAACCCTGACAATTCTATAATTCTATGATTAATACATATACTGGGAGGCTGGTCTGGTTAAACAGAGAGCTCATGATAGAGCTTCAGTGTTAAAATGAGGTCAGTAGGAGGTGGAAGTAAAGACAGACTATGAAATGAGTGGATTTGTGGATGAGAGGAGGGCAGTAGGTGTCATTTAATTCAACTTCAAGGTGTCCAGTGCTGTCTCTCCCAATATCTTGTATCCAGGTTAGGATGTTGCAGTGTGGATCCTGGGCTACATCAAAAAATAAAGACTGTGGCCAAGAGGTGGAGGTGATTCTTCTCCTCAGCTCTTGTGAGACCCTGTCTGGAGTACTGTGTCCAGCTCTGGGGCCTTCAGTGTAAGAAAGACCATATTGGAGGACATGAACCTGTTGGAGCAGGTCCAGAGGATGGCTACAAAAATGATACAAGGGCTGGAAGCCTCTGCTGGGAGGCCAGGCTGAGAGAGTTGGACTTGTTCAGCCTGGAGAGGAGAAGGCTCCAGGGAGACCTTCTTGGGGCCTTTCAGGACTTCAAGGAGGCCTACAAGAAAGCTGGAGAGGGACTTCTCACAAGGGCTTATAGTGATAGGATGAGGGGTGATGGTCTTAAACTGAAAGAGGGTAGATCTAGATCAGATATGTGGAAGAAATTCTTCACTGTGAGGGTGATGAGACACTGGAACAGGTTGCCCAGAGAAGCTGTGGATGCTCCATCCCTGGAAGTGTTCCAGGATTAGGCTGGATGGGGCTTGGAGCAACCTGGTCTAGTGGGAGGTGTCCCTGCCCATGGTAGGGGGATTGGAACTAGATGATCTTTAAGGTCCCTTCCAACCCCAAGCATTCTGTGGTTCTATAACTGGATGACAACTTAGGTTAAGAGAACTGATTGGATGGTCAGAGGGTTGTGGTTATTGGGTCATACCCTACCTGGAGGCTGACATGTTGGGTTCTGCAGGGGTTTGTCCTGTTTAACATCTTTATCAATGCCCTGGTGGAGGAGGAGGTGGACTACATGCTCTTCAGTGCACATCACCACAAACTGAGGGAGTGCAGCCAATATGTTTGAGGGTGGGGCTGCTATCTAGAAAGACCTAGAGTGGCTGGAGGAATGAGCCAACAGGACCTTCATGACATTGAAGAGCAAATGTGAAGTCCTGCACCAGGAAAGGAGCAGCCCTTTGCTGCAGGCTGGGGCCTATCTGGGGAGTAAATTCAGAAGAGGAGCTGGAACAGGTTCAGCAGAGGTCAGGGGCTGGAGTGCACTCCCTGTGAGGAAAGACTCAGGAAACTTGGCCTNTAGTGGGAGGTGTCCCTGCCCATGGCAGAGGGGTTGGAACTAGATGATCTTTAAGGTCCCTTCCAACCCTGACAATTCTATAATTCTATGATTAATACATATACTGGGAGGCTGGTCTGGTTAAACAGAGAGCTCATGATAGAGCTTCAGTGTTAAAATGAGGTCAGTAGGAGGTGGAAGTAAAGACAGACTATGAAATGAGTGGATTTGTGGATGAGAGGAGGGCAGTAGGTGTCATTTAATTCAACTTCAAGGTGTCCAGTGCTGTCTCTCCCAATATCTTGTATCCAGGTTAGGATGTTGCAGTGTGGATCCTGGGCTACATCAAAAAATAAAGACTGTGGCCAAGAGGTGGAGGTGATTCTTCTCCTCAGCTCTTGTGAGACCCTGTCTGGAGTACTGTGTCCAGCTCTGGGGCCTTCAGTGTAAGAAAGACCATATTGGAGGACATGAACCTGTTGGAGCAGGTCCAGAGGATGGCTACAAAAATGATACAAGGGCTGGAAGCCTCTGCTGGGAGGCCAGGCTGAGAGAGTTGGACTTGTTCAGCCTGGAGAGGAGAAGGCTCCAGGGAGGCCTTCTTGGGGCCTTTCAGGACTTCAAGGAGGCCTACAAGAAAGCTGGAGAGGGACTTCTCACAAGGGCTTATAGTGATAGGATGAGGGGTGATGGTCTTAAACTGAAAGAGGGTAGATCTAGATCAGATATGTGGAAGAAATTCTTCACTGTGAGGGTGATGAGACACTGGAACAGGTTGCCCAGAGAAGCTGTGGATGCTCCATCCCTGGAAGTGTTCCAGGATTAGGCTGGATGGGGCTTGGAGCAACCTGGTCTAGTGGGAGGTGTCCCTGCCCATGGTAGGGGGATTGGAACTAGATGATCTTTAAGGTCCCTTCCAACCCCAAGCATTCTGTGGTTCTATAACTGGATGACAACTTAGGTTAAGAGAACTGATTGGATGGTCAGAGGGTTGTGGTTATTGGGTCATACCCTACCTGGAGGCTGACATGTTGGGTTCTGCAGGGGTTTGTCCTGTTTAACATCTTTATCAATGCCCTGGTGGAGGAGGAGGTGGACTACATGCTCTTCAGTGCACATCACCACAAACTGAGGGAGTGCAGCCAATATGTTTGAGGGTGGGGCTGCTATCTAGAAAGACCTAGAGTGGCTGGAGGAATGAGCCAACAGGACCTTCATGACATTGAAGAGCAAATGTGAAGTCCTGCACCAGGAAAGGAGCAGCCCTTTGCTGCAGGCTGGGGCCTATCTGGGGAGTAAATTCAGAAGAGGAGCTGGAACAGGTTCAGCAGAGGTCAGGGGCTGGAGTGCACTCCCTGTGAGGAAAGACTCAGGAAACTTGGCCTGCTCAAGGTTGAGCAGAGAAGATTTTGAGGAAGCCTGATGGCAGCTTTCCTATACCTATGGAGCTTATTGAGAAGCTGGCACAGGTTCTTCATGGTGATGCCTTGTATGAAGACAGGAGAGAGTGGACATTGAAGCAGGAGAGGTTCAGAGTGACAATATGTAAAATCTTGGTCATGATGAGCCCAGTCAGGCATTGAAGGAGGTTTCCCAGTGAGGCTGTGCAGTCTGTCATAGAATCATAGAATGTTTGAGGCTGGAAGGGACCTCTAGAGGTCATCTGGTCCAACCTCCCTATACAAGCAGGGACATCTCTACCTAGGGCAGGTTGCTCAGAGCCCCATCAAGCCTGACCTTGAAGGACTCCAGGGATGGGGCCTCCACCACCTCTCTGGGCAGCCCATTCCACTGATCTATCACCTTGATATTAAAGAACTTTTTTCTAATATCCAGCCTAAATCTCTCCTTTCTTAGCTTAAAACCATCACTCCTTGTGCTATCATTAAAACCCTTTTGAACAGACCTTGTCCTTGAAGGCTGTCAAGATGTGAGTGGATAACCACTGAGCAACCCGGTGTGATCTCAAGGCTGACCCTACTTTGAGCAGAGAGTTTCCCAAACTGACTTCCTGAGGCCCCTTCCAACCTGATTGATTCTACAACGTGCTGGGAGGGTGTGAAAATCAGTTCATGAAGTAAAACAGAGCATTTTTATTCCTTATGTGAGAAAGGACCATGACCACCACCCAAACTGGTCTCTTGCAGTGTGCAGCCCAGGAGAACATGGCTGAGAACTTGTGCACCAGAGTTATTGCTCTTGTTTCTTGTCTGATTTTATTATTATTATTATTTATTTGAAGAGCTACAGCATCTACTGGTAGTGCCAGTAATTGTGGACACTCAGATGCTGCATGAAAAAAACCTGGAATACCTCCCAATAAATGCTGTGGGAGGCTCTGAGTTACTGCTTCCAACTTTGAGTCATTTTGTGTGTTCATTTTTGATGAGTATGTGGAAGTTCACAAAGTTTGGCTACTTTTATGCTGGTTAAGCAGCAAATAAATCCTGTTAGTTCCATGCCCTTTAATGTGCTAATTATTTTCACCTGCCTTTTTGTTGCAACAACACTTTTTCTCTGCATAAACTGATTTTCTGACATTTCTGTGATTTTTACTTTGTCGAGTTTCTCTTATTTTTTTTTAGAAAAGAAAAAAAAAATAGTTTTAGCAATGCCTGAGTAAATTCTCTGCTTTTTACTTTGCTGAGAGTCATCTGGGAGATGCTGGACTTGATGATCCTAGAGGTCTTTTCCCACCTAAATGATTCTATGATCTGTAGATCTCTGGCAGTTCCTTTCAGCAACCTTCCTTCCTTCATCTGGCAGCAACCAGGA
>VYZX01022221.1:10226-59920 GCA_013401335.1 Brachypteracias leptosomus | reverse complement strand
GAGGGAGTGCAGCCAATATGTTTGAGGGTGGGGCTGCTATCTAGAAAGACCTAGAGTGGCTGGAGGAATGAGCCAACAGGACCTTCATGACATTGAAGAGCAAATGTGAAGTCCTGCACCAGGAAAGGAGCAGCCCTTTGCTGCAGGCTGGGGCCTATCTGGGGAGTAAATTCAGAAGAGGAGCTGGAACAGGTTCAGCAGAGGTCAGGGGCTGGAGTGCACTCCCTGTGAGGAAAGACTCAGGAAACTTGGCCTGCTCAAGGTTGAGCAGAGAAGATTTTGAGGAAGCCTGATGGCAGCTTTCCTATACCTATGGAGCTTATTGAGAAGCTGGCACAGGTTCTTCATGGTGATGCCTTGTATGAAGACAGGAGAGAGTGGACATTGAAGCAGGAGAGGTTCAGAGTGACAATATGTAAAATCTTGGTCATGATGAGCCCAGTCAGGCATTGAAGGAGGTTTCCCAGTGAGGCTGTGCAGTCTGTCATAGAATCATAGAATGTTTGAGGCTGGAAGGGACCTCTAGAGGTCATCTGGTCCAACCTCCCTATACAAGCAGGGACATCTCTACCTAGGGCAGGTTGCTCAGAGCCCCATCAAGCCTGACCTTGAAGGACTCCAGGGATGGGGCCTCCACCACCTCTCTGGGCAGCCCATTCCACTGATCTATCACCTTGATATTAAAGAACTTTTTTCTAATATCCAGCCTAAATCTCTCCTTTCTTAGCTTAAAACCATCACTCCTTGTGCTATCATTAAAACCCTTTTGAACAGACCTTGTCCTTGAAGGCTGTCAAGATGTGAGTGGATAACCACTGAGCAACCCGGTGTGATCTCAAGGCTGACCCTACTTTGAGCAGAGAGTTTCCCAAACTGACTTCCTGAGGCCCCTTCCAACCTGATTGATTCTACAACGTGCTGGGAGGGTGTGAAAATCAGTTCATGAAGTAAAACAGAGCATTTTTATTCCTTATGTGAGAAAGGACCATGACCACCACCCAAACTGGTCTCTTGCAGTGTGCAGCCCAGGAGAACATGGCTGAGAACTTGTGCACCAGAGTTATTGCTCTTGTTTCTTGTCTGATTTTATTATTATTATTATTTATTTGAAGAGCTACAGCATCTACTGGTAGTGCCAGTAATTGTGGACACTCAGATGCTGCATGAAAAAAACCTGGAATACCTCCCAATAAATGCTGTGGGAGGCTCTGAGTTACTGCTTCCAACTTTGAGTCATTTTGTGTGTTCATTTTTGATGAGTATGTGGAAGTTCACAAAGTTTGGCTACTTTTATGCTGGTTAAGCAGCAAATAAATCCTGTTAGTTCCATGCCCTTTAATGTGCTAATTATTTTCACCTGCCTTTTTGTTGCAACAACACTTTTTCTCTGCATAAACTGATTTTCTGACATTTCTGTGATTTTTACTTTGTCGAGTTTCTCTTATTTTTTTTTAGAAAAGAAAAAAAAAATAGTTTTAGCAATGCCTGAGTAAATTCTCTGCTTTTTACTTTGCTGAGAGTCATCTGGGAGATGCTGGACTTGATGATCCTAGAGGTCTTTTCCCACCTAAATGATTCTATGATCTGTAGATCTCTGGCAGTTCCTTTCAGCAACCTTCCTTCCTTCATCTGGCAGCAACCAGGAGGGCTTGGTCTCTCTGTTTATTTTGCCCTCCTCTAGCTACAGATCTGGGTCCTCTTTAATAGAAGGTTGGTACTGAGAACTTGAAATGAGAAGTAGGAATCCCCAGTCAACAAATGAAGCTGGTCTGTTGAGCACTGGTAGCCTGGAATGCTGGCAGGGGTTGGAAGGGTCCTCTGGAGATCATCTTGTCCAAACCCCCTGCCAAAGCAGGTTCAGCCAGGGCAGGTGACACAGGAAGGTGTCCAGGTGGGTTTTGAGAACCTCCAGAGAAGGAGACTCCACAACCTGTGTGGGCATAACCTTAATCATCCTTGTAGCCCTCTCTTGGACTCTCTCCAGTAGCTCCTTGAACTGGGGAACCCAGCACTGGACCCAATACTCCAGAGGTGGCCTCACCAGGACAGAGTAGAGGGGAAGGAGAACCTCCCTCAACCTGCTGGTCACACTTTTCTGAATGCACCCCAGGAGACCATTGGCCATCTTGACCACGAGGGCACGTTGCTGTCTCATGGTGAACTTACTGTCCACCCAGGACTCCCAGGCCCTTCTCTGTGGAGCTGCTTTGCAGGAGGTCAACCCCTCCCCTGTACTGTTGCAGGGGGTTATCCCTCCCCAGGTGCAGGACCCTCCACTTGCCCTTGTTGAACTTCATGAGCTTCCTCTCCACCCAACAATTTTCATCTTGTAAAATACTAGTGGGTTTGTTTTCAATCAAATATTTATGGTTTTGTTTTGATTTCCCTCTGACCTCCTCGGGAGGGGAGGGGGGTGTTAAAAAAGCTTTTTCAACGGATGCAGATTTGTCAGAAATCCTGGTGACTTGTGAAGGCTTCTGGTCCAGAAATCTTGGAAGCCTCTAACGAACATATCATGACAAGAACACATTCCAAAGAATATTTGGCAGCTCTGTTGGGTGAGGTTCATCCTATTGCTCTCTAAGGAAGCAGATACATGGTGTAATACATTGACTTGTAGAGGAAGGGCAACTTCATCAGAAGGTTCTGATGCCCAGGCAACAGAAGTTGGTGTATATATATATTTTTTTTAATTTTTGATGTGTGATCTAACTTGGAGTGTTCTTACACCCGTGATGCTGCAGTGCTCACTCCTGCTCTCCTGTGGCTCACTCTATTGTCACTTGCTTGTCACAGAGTTGCTCAGAGATAACTTTATTTTCAGTGATGCCTATTGATATTCTTTGGGTTAAAAGTTCACGATTGATGGAAGTATTTTATTATCAAAAGGTGAAACGTCTTGTAAGTCACTAGACTGCTAAAGATGCCAAGCTTTTAATGCTGTCACCAGAACAGCAAATCTTTAGTTGTGCCTGACATTCATGTCACTGGATTGCAGGAGTGTGGGGAAGGTAGAATTAAGCACGGGAGATGAAGCAAGTGCTGCATAAATTAAAGTTCTCACTGTCTGTGTGACATGTAAGGTGTTCTGGGAATGCTTTCAGGTGGCTGGGTATGTCCTTGGAGAGTGGTATTGAATTTAGAAGGAAAAACTATAATGCAACTTGTACATCTGCTTTTTTTTTTATCTTGTAGTTCGTAGTCATTTGGAGTTCAGGGCTGAGGAAGGGCTTTGTTCACTCCACGTCCTCAAAGTGCTGTGTTAACCCCATCAAAAAGATGGTGTGTAGTTAATGGAGGGTTGGGGAGACGTGGGGAGAATATTAAAATAGGCAAAAAGCTCTAATTGAATTGTTTAAGGCTTGGATTGTTGAATATGGAAAGGCACATAATTGTGTGAGGAACAGAGAGAACCTCACGAATGCTCATCTTGCTTATGAAGAGAATTTTTAAGGTGTGAATCAAAACATAGAATCATGAGGAATCATAGAATGGGTTGGATTGGAAGGGACCTTAAAGATCTAGTTCCAACCCCCCTGCCACGGGCAGGGACACCTCCCACTAGAGCAGGTTGCTCCAGGCCCCATCCAACCTGGCCTTGAACATCTCCAGGGATGGAGTATCCACAACCCCCCTGGTCAACCTGTGCCAGGGTCTCACCACCCTCAGAGTGAAGAATTTCCTTTTAATTTTCAATTTAAATCTACCCTCTTCCAGTTTGAACCCATCACCCCTTGTCCTTTGTGAAGAGTCCCTCCCAGCCACCTTCTAGGCCCCTTTCAGGTACTGGAAGGCTTCAAGAAGGTCTCCCTGGAGCCTTCTCTTCTCCAGGCTGAACAACCTCAATTTTCTCAACCTGTCTTTTTAGGAGAGATGTTCCAGCCCTTGGATCATCTTTGTAGCCCTCCTCTGGACCTTCTCCAGCAGGTCCATGTCCTCCTTGTTCTGCAGTACTCTTGTACTACATCTCTAACATTTGTCCAAATCAAAAGTAGTGTTTTGATTCTTCACTTTAGAGATGCCACCTGAACTGTGCCTTTGGGATGCCCACTTGAATCACATTTCCAGTGTCAATACATCCTGTGGAACAAGACATTTTAAATAAATGCCCAAAGGTAGAACAAGTGGCAAAAGGTGTTGGAACTTCTCATGCCCATATCATGTATTTAAGCTTCTGGTCTGATGTTACAACTCACCTCATTTAATGATCTCATCATGTCTGTCCCTCTAATAAATGGATGTCCAGTGATGTAAACTATCTAGAAATATACTCTTAGGAGAGCTTTATAACAGTGTAGCTCCCTTAGTTGAACCTTGTGGATTCAGAGAAGCAGGAGCTGTTGGCATCAATTTTTCCTCTTTGGTGACAACCACCTTTTGGAACAGCTTTGCAGCTTCTGTCAAACTTCAGGGTTTTTTTTTCCTGAAGCAGCTGCTTAAGCAACTTCACCAGTGATCAAAGTGGTGGTTCTAGTGGAAGAGAGTAAGTTCCATCATGCAGTTACTGGATCTGGGGAGCACAGACATGGCCCAAGCCATCTGGATCTTAGGAGAAGTGTTGTGAGGTGAAACAATCCTCAAGCTTTCATAGACTAGAATTTATTTTTTTTTTCTTTCCTCTAATACTGAAATAATAGGACAATAAGTAATACTGAAATAGGCTCAAGTTGCACTAGAGGAGGTTTAGGTTGGATATTAGGAAGAAGCTCTTTGCTGCAAGAGTGATCAGGCACTGGCCCAGGCTGCCCAGGGAGGGGGTGGAGTCACCATCCCTGGAAGGGTTCAACAAACAAGTAGATGTGGTGCTTCAAGACATGGTCTGGGGGGCAGGGAGATGTTGGGATGAAGGTTGGGCTTCATGACCTTAGAGGTTTTTTCCAACCTTAATGATTCTATGAATATTTTATACTGTCCAAGGAAGAATTAACTTTTTTCCTAAACAAAAAAGACCATTTCAATAGATTCATAATAAAAATTAACCCCAACACAACCAGCTCCCTGAAATACCCTCTGAAATACTAGTGGACTGCATGAAATACATACAACTAAATATGCTCCACAAAATGCCATTTGTCTTTGTGTTAACCCAGAGTTGGATGTGATATAATTTTGGTTTATTTGATTGTGCAGTTGGAAGGACAGGCCAAATGTGGACGAGGTCACAGTCTCTCCTTTCTTTCATTATAACAAAATTATCATGTTTAACTTTGTATGAAGCAAGTGGCCTGTGTGTGGGAAGCATTTAAGGCTGGAATTGCAGTAATTGATTCCCACCCCCTTCCCCTTCTGCTCCTGCTATTTCTTTGTTTGTTGCAAAGGGAGCTAAATAAATAAATTCTGAGGTTTGCAAGAGTTCTGCAGGTGGAGGAGTTGAGGTTTTGAGAGCTTGTGGGATTGGGTTTTGGTGGGTTTTTTGTTCCCCTACATAAGGGTTAGGGAAAAAGCTGATATATCCCACAAATATTGTCAAATATTAGGGGGCTTGATTGATTTAATAGTTCTCATTTTACAACTAATAGAGAACTTTTGGTATTTCAAATGAAATTTCAAGAGCACTGGGTGTATTGAGTCCTGTCTTTATTCTTAAGTAACCAGATCTGAGGCCAAGGTAGATTCCTAACGACACCAGTCAGCTGCTGTTATCATTTTTATTTTCTTTTACAAGTGATTTTTCTGTGTGTGGCTTTTTGCAGAACTTACCTTTCAACAGGCATTCATTTAGAAGTGTTATTTTTTGTTTCTCTCTACTCTTAGAAACAGGTAATTCTTATGTCCCACATGCCCTGTGCTGCTTTTCCTTGGTCTCATGTGGATTTGTCAAAATTAAATTTCATGCTATTCTGCTTAAGGCTGCGTGGGCTCTATTAGGGTTTATTTAGGCTCTCAGAAATCTTTCAGGGTAGTTGTGCAGTACACATAGAAAGCAATTTTTGCTGTAGCTTGTCTAACAAGCACATCCAAAGTGTTTGTTTAGGAATGGTTTGTGAGTTAGGCTAGAATCACTTTTTACTGTGGAAGTGCAAGGTTTGGGGGTGCTAAAAACACCATTTTCCAGTAGTTAGCAGAAAATCCTGTAGAAAACCAACTGCTGGTGGCTGGTATGTGATCCTTGTCCTCATTACTAGTGCTGCAATAAGCTTAATTAAAGCCAGGGCAAGTGTCTGGAAAACATGTAACCTGGGAAGAAGAGCTTGTGCACAGTTCATGGAGCCCTTTGCAAGCCAGCAAGGAGTAATGAGGATTAAGGACTAAATGGTTATGCATTTGTGTGTGGAATTGGTGACTTTTTACTAGTTCTGAGTATTGCATTTTGCTGTTCAACCCTGGCAAAGTTTTAGACCTTTGGGCACAGGCTGTCAGAGCCTAGACTTAGGCTGAACTTTCTGAAAAAAGTGTTTATCGAATGCTCATGAGGCACATCCCTGGAAAGAGTGGGGGGGTTTGGTTGGGTTTTCATAGAATCAAAATGGTTGGAAGGGACCTTTCAAGGTCCTCTAGTCCAACCCTCCTGCAGGGAGCAGGGACATCTGCAACCAGAGCAGGTTGCTCAGAGCTCAGAACCTCCCCTGCAATGGTGCCAGGGATGGGGCAGCCACCACCTCTCTGGGCAACCTGGCACAGGCTCTCACACCCTGAGCAGCAAAAATCTCTTCCTTCTCTCCAGTCTAAATCTCCCTCTTAGTTTAAAACCATCCCCCCTTGTCCTGTCCCAACAATTTTGGTGGGGTTTTTCTGTGTTCAAATTAAAAATCTGACCACAATCTTTTCTTTTTTTTTCCTTTATTTTTTTTCCCCCTTTATTTCATTTACATTATGCACTAAAAATCAGGACGTGACAGGAGAAGGTGCCTGTTTGAGACACATTTGTTGCAGTGTTTGCTAGAAATCTTCCATGAATGTTCTTGTAGAAATCGGAGTTCACAGGTGATCAAGGTCTTGATTCATATTTAGAGTTAAATATACTGAAAATTGCCTGTAGTAGACATTGAACTATTTAATATTTACTCTGGAATTGCAGCCTTTGACTTCCCTAGTCAGTGCTGTGTCTGAGCCCTGGAATAACCCCCAACTATTCCTCCTTTGTCCTTCAGAGACCTTCCTGGGATTAGAGGTCAAAAAGCCCAGATTGCTGGCTAAGATAAAAGGGTGTGTGATTGAAAGGCTTGTTAGAGCAGGAGTCATTTGGAGCACTTTGAATGACTTTATCTTAAAGAACAAAATCAAAAATATTGATAATTTTAATGAAATCAACCCAATGACTAAATGAGAACTGTTTTGCTTTCACCAGGATTAGTCTTGATAGCACAAAGTGAGGAAATTGTCATTCTGCTCTCCAACAGCTGCTCTGCTCTTACAGTACAATATATTCCTATTAAAATTACCTCTCTACTGCCTACAACCATCAATAAAATGAGAAGTAAAGGACTCCTGTAAGGGGAAAATGGATCAAAATATTTTTAGAGTTTTAAGCCAAGCTCCCAATGAACCAGTAAGATCCTTGTGCAAAACAAGAAGACCTTGAAGTAATAAACCTGTGTGGCTTTAATAGTAAATCCTCCTTTTCTTCCCATCACAGTTTATTTACCAGTCAGAGAATCTTCCAGTGTGATATTAAAGAATACTTTAAATGTGAGTTTTATCACATTAGGATGGAAAGAAAAGCTTTATTTTATTCTTTTATCTGCGGGCTGCAGCCGAGTGTTACTAAAACTCTTCATCACTTGTCAGATCAGGCAGGTTAAGTATATTGTAAAGTGCTGCTTCTTGAAAGCTTTGTACTCCTTGTTTTTTAGTTAAACAGGAGGTAACCACTTAGATTTCTTTTCTTCTGCCTCAGGGGAACATTTCCTGGTTTCAGCTACCCCCACAATTTCCCCCCTCCCCAGACTGATTTGCATGTACTCTGATTTTTCAATGATCTCATGGTAAGTTCTACTACTAAAGTTTTAGGGAACACTGGGTTGAAAATGGCAGTTTTCAGATACCACTACCTGGCTTTTGTAATCTAAATTAAAAAAAATTCCATAAGGATCTTCTTCTTCCCATTGCTTGCAAGGTTTCTTGTCTGCCTCTGGCAGTGCTTTCTGAAGCCACTTTATCTGATTCTCATTTTTAGCTTCATTAACTGTGTTTGATTTTTACCTAATGTTAATCCTCTAAAAAATAAGCATCTGATCTAAGCTGGTCCTTTGGGCTAGGGCTGAGATATGGTGGCTCATCCCATCCTGTGAAAGGCTTCTGTTTCTTTCAGCTCTGAAGCTTTATACAGAAAGAGTTGAGATGAGTGGTTCATCCAAGATGCTTGGCTTTATTTTCTTTTTTCCTTCTTTTTTGGTGAGGAGGAGGCAGCTTATTTTAAGAGAAAGGACTCAGTTATCCCTGGTATTGTCAGGTGGCACAGAATCACAGAATAGTAGGGGTTGGAAGGGCCCTCTGGAGATGATATGGTCCACCCCCCCTGCTCCAGCAGCTCACCCAGAGCAGGGGGCCAGAGTCCAAAATCTCTCCACACAAGGAGGCTCCACATCCTCTCTGGGCAGCCTGGGCCAGGCTCCAACACCCTCCCCCCAAACACCCACCTCCTCCTGCTCACATGGAACCTCCTGGGCTCCACTTGGTGCTCGGTGCCCCTTGGCCTGGCCCTGGGCACCACTGACCAGAGTCTGGCCCCAGCCTCTGGCCCTCACCCTTTAGCTCTTGAGCAGCATTGACGAGATCCCCTCTCAGGGCAAGTTGATGTTGAGGTGTCGTTGATAGCCCATAATCACAGCTGGAGAAACACCTTTAAAGGTGATAGCAGGAGATGATGAACATCAAAATGGGCTATTTTTGTAGCTGATGTTACGGAGCATCCTCTTTGGGAGGGCTGTACTGTGAGCAGCACTTAGTAATTCTTTACAATTAGTTGTAGCTTCTAAATGTAAAACTCGAGGTGTTTGGTTACTAAACCCTTTTATCTGGTGATTATGTGTAGAAATAGGGGATTATTGCACCCTCCTCTGTAGTGGTAGAAGATGTTCGTTCAAATATGTGCTGTGAAAGAGTTTATAAATGATTTTATCCAAGAAAATAAAAGGGATAGCAAGGAAATTTTTCCCCTAGTGTCAAATAAAATAGCTCTAAAATAAACCTATGAACCATAAAGATCAGGAATGGGACAACTGGAATTGTCCTGCAAGAACCCTGCATGCTTAATCCTGTTGAAAGCAGAGTCATAAAATCCTTTCCTTCATCGTTTACAATATGATTCTTCTTTTTAAATGTTGAATTAAGGGATCCTGAGGCTTTTATCCTTTGTATTCAGCAAGAAAAGCCTTGCAGTGGATGTGCAGGAGGAATTACTGGCACAGATGGATGAAGAAGGAAATCTCTCAATGGTTGTGTTTGATCTGAGGATGTTCTGCCAGGGATACTCTTGTAAACGTGTGCGATGCTTCCCTTTCATTATTATTTTATCAGTTATTTAAAATGAACAGGACAGCAGAATGGCTTACAGCTAAAGAGCTGCTGAAATAACTTATTTCATATGTATCAACTTGTATGGAGAAAACACATTGGTTGACAGGTGGCTGGAGTTGAGCCAGAGTGTGCCCAGGTGGCCAAGAAGCCACCAGCAGCCTGGCTGGTGTCAGCACCAGTGTGGGCAGCAGGAGCAGGGCAGGGATGGTCCCCCTGGGCTGGGCACTGGGGAGGAACAACCTGGAATGCTGGGGGCAGGTTTGGGCCCCTCCCTCCCAGCAGGAGCTTGAGGGGCTGGAGCGTGTCCAGAGAAGGGCAACAGAGCTGGGGAAGGGTGTAGAGCAGGAGTGTGGTGAGAAGAAGCTGAGGGAGCTGGGGGGGTTGAGGCTGGAGCAAAGGAGGCTCAGGGGAGACCTTGTGGCTCTGCACAAGTCCCTGCAAGGAGGTTGGAGCCAGGGAGGGTCGGGCTCTTCTGCCAAGGAACAAGCAACAGGACAAGAGGAACCGGCCTCAAGTTGTCCCAGGGGAGGCTGAGGTTGGAGCTGAGGAAGAATTTGTTGGTTGTCAGGGTTGTTGTGGGCTGTGCCAGGCTGGTCAGGGCAGTGGTGGAGTCCCCATCCCTGGAGGGGTTTCCAAGGCGTGGAGATGTGGTGCTGAGGGACGTGGGTTAGTGGTGCCCTGGCAGGGATGGGGGAATTTGGACTTGATCTTAAAGATCTTTTCCAGCTGAAAGGATTCTGTGATATTACAGAATTGTGTGAGAAGGGTTCTTTAGGTTTGGTTGAAGTCATTCAGAACCTTGTCAGGTCACTGAGAACCATTTAAAAAGTTATAGAATTTCACATGGTCACGTAGATGGGCAGCAGGAATTCCTAAAGAGAATAAAAATTAGGTATATTTTTATCTTAACTGACTTTAAACTCAATCTGCTTATTTGTGATAAATGGCTTATTTTTAGTTGTCACATTTTAAGATATATTGCCCATATTTCATATTTCTCCTCTTGCAGTGCTTCCCTGTGTCCATCAGGGTTATCTCACTTCACTCCTCTCACACAGGATGTTTCTTGTGCCAAGAGTGCATAATTTTTGCAATGAATTCTTAGTTTATTGAAGAAAATTCCTGACAGGTTTTTAAGGATTCATGATACTGTTTTGAAATCCCTGTAATGCTTTTTTTTTCTGGCTAAATCTGAAGTCTGACAGAAAAATCCCACAAATACACAATGTTTGTGGTGAGGAGCTCTGTCTATCCTGATTGTCATGTCCTTGCTTCTTGATTCCTACCTCTATTCTCCTTTCCTTCATTTTTCCTTTGTGCATTGGTTGAAAGATTTAATTCTAAAGTTTAGCCTCAGGATTTTCTGTTTTCTAATTTTCTATTGATTGTATCCATCCGTTCCTTTTTCCTTTTGTTTTCTGTTAGCTTATTAGAATGTAACCTTGGACTTATTGAGAAGTAATGAAAATTCTCTTCTTTTCTTGTTTAGAAAACCTCAGAAATGAGTTATTCTTGTTAAATATAGTTGTTAAGCACAGGCAAATAGAACCTAATTCAAATACTCCCAAAGGAAAACCTTATAATTTATCTCTCCCCTGTTTTTTCCAGCCCCCTTCATGAGTTTGTTGTTGGGATTTACTGCTAGAGTCCCAACAATAATGGGAAGCTGAAAAGAAGATGTTCCAAATATAATAGGAACTAACTTTGCTTTGTTGTTTCTAGATCACGTAGCATCTTGTTTCTGATTTAAATTAGTAGAAATTAATTGATGCCCACATTTACATTGTAAAGTGGATGATGTCATCTATGCAAGAGTCCCTTTGGAAATGAAAACATCACATATTTTGAAATTATGCCCACTTAATGGCATTAGGCTTGTATTTGATTATCCTATGAGCTTATTTAAGTGGTGCTGCACATTACCAATATTTAAGTTAATTCAAATTTCTGTCCTTGGAGGCGTCCTCGTGTTTGTACTGAATCCCTGGTTGTCAGGAGGGCCTGTAATGCTGAATTTAGATGGAAGAGTTGCTCTCTGTTGGTAGTTGTGCTGCTACCAGCAAATCCAGGCTCTTTCCAAAATAATAATTAAAGAAGGAAGAGTATTTAACACTGTCATTGACTTACCACCTAATTTAAGCACGCTAAATATTTGCCGTGGGTTTAATCGACATTGAATTTGACTTCAGAACTAGAAGACTTACTATTTATTTTCTTGAGTGTGCAATGAATATTGATATGGCTTTCTTAAAAACTTGGGTTTTTAGGAGTGCAGGATAAGAGTTCTTTGACAAGTGTTACTGATACCCAGGGAAAACTACAATACGTGATTCTACTGGTGAATTTTATTCTCCCAGATCCTCCTCACTTGTTTCTCTGTCCCCTCAATTAACTTAAATGGCTACTGCTGATATTGATGGTTTTTGTGTGATATATGGAATTCAGAGACGGACCAAACTGGGGTGTTTATTATGTAGAATATATTGAGAGTATTTGCATATTATACCTGCATATTACACATCTTAAATTAGAATGTAGGTGGGAAAAGGGCTTTAATAGTGGAAGCCCCATAACATGTTTATAAGCCCACAGCTTGATGTTGTGAAGGCACCAGGTTGCCAAGGTCCACATTCTGCTTTAATATTGATGAGTATTAATGTGCAGGTTGGACTTTTCATTGACATCTTCATTACTGTTAGTGTCCACAAAGTTGCAGCTGCCCTGCCAGCCACTGAGGCAGATGATGGGTTGGTTTGAAGGCTGCTCTAAGGTGTATTGTCCCAAGTGAGCTGCTTAATGTTCATCCTTAATGTGTCCTCTTGGAGCAGATCGATGGCCTGAATGCCCTGATGTTCTCTTGGCAATACCAGATGCTACAGAGGTGAACCCAAGAAACTCTGCAATGAGTAATGGTGAAATCAGCTTTCCAGCAAAAAAGTCTTCTGTTTCTGGCAGTGCTCAGTACCTACCTTGAAGCAATGTTCTCCAACTCAATTTAGGTGTTTTGTAGCCTATTGGTGTTCTTCAGACTTTCCCCCCTCCTTGCTTTTACTTTGTTTTGGCTTCAGCAAAGAATGGGCAATACATTGTCCATGGTGCATTTCAAATATTACCAAAAAATATGACCAAAAAAAATATATTTTAGATGCTGCCCTATCATTTGAAACAACGGGTGATGGAAGAATGAACAGAAGCCCAGAGTTGCCCATTTTACATTATTATATTCTCTACCTTCTCTCTTGGATTTTCTTTCCATTATTCCTGTGTCCTTTCCCAAAAGAAGAGTTGTGTAGTAGTGCTGTACATTTACTGATTGTCTTCCAATCATTTTATTAATTGATTTTAGCGAAATCTAACTAATCATGGAATTATAGAATGGTTTGGAAGGGACCTTTAAGGGTCATCTAGTCCAACCCCCCTGCACCAAGCAGGGACATCTGCAACTAGAGCAGGTTGCTCAGAGCCTTGACCAACCTCACCTGCAATGGTTCCAGGGATGGGGCAGCCACCACCTCTCTGGGCAACCTGGGACGGGCTCTTATCACCCTCAGTGTAAAAAATTTCTTCCTTCTACCTAGTCTGAATCTCCCTCTTTCAAACCATCATCCCTTGTCCTGTCCCAACAGGCCCTGATCAAAAGTCCCTCCCCATCTTTCTTCTAGACCCCACCCTTAAGTCCTGCAAGGCCACCAGAAGGTCTCCCTAGAGTCTTCTCTTCTCCAGGCTGAACAACCCCAACTCCCTCAGCCTGGCCTCAAAGCAGGCATCATTCTTGTGGCCTCCTTTGGACCCACTCCAAAAGGTTTATGTCCTCCTTGTGCTGAGGACCTCAGAGCTGGGTAACTCTAAGGGTGTCTGAAAGACTCAAGGTCCTGTTATTTCTATAGGTTTTGATAAATTAAGGGCTGGGCAGAAAAGAGACAATAAAATAAACACCTTTATGGAGAGAAGGTCTTCAGCTTCCTGGGCAGTTTTGCTAAAGGTTTGTCCACAAAAGCAACTGCATGTGCTGTGAGTCACCAAGCCAGTAGAAAGGGAAGAGACTGATGAAGTTTGGAGACTGAAGAAATGCTCAGGGAAGACAATGTCATAGGGACAAGAAAGATCAACTTAATGTGAGGGTCAGAGAAACATGTGATGTTCTGTGAGAAAACACCGTGTTAGATGCAAACCCAACCCCAAACCCTCTTACTGTTTCTGTGCTTTGTTTCAAAGACTCAATTTTCTAACGTTTCCCCTTTACCTGAAGAGAGAGAAAATGTCAACATAAGCTGTTGGCCAAAACAGTTTGGAGTACTTTTCAAGGTGGTTGTTTAAGTGCATCAATTTTGGAGGAGCAGAAATAGATCTCACCAGAGCTTGTCCATGACAAGTGATAGAATCACTGTGCTTGAGGAAGCCTGGAGCTGCAGCATCTTACATCTACTTCTCATATTCTTTCTCTCTCATTCTTTATCTATGTCACACTAAAGTTGATCCTTTGCTTCTACTTCTGCCTTTTTCCCTCTCTCATGGCCAAGGGATCTGGATTTAGAATCATAGAATCATTTAGGTTGGAAAAGACCTTTAAGATCATCCAGTCCAACCATAACCCTACTCTACCATGTCTGCTGCAAAAACATGTCCCTCAGCACCACATCTACATGGCTTTTAGACAGATCCAGGGATGGTGATTCAACCACTGCCCTGGGCCAGTGCCTGACAACCTTTTCAGTGAAAAAAAAATTTCCTCATCTCCAACCTAAACCTCCCCTGGCACAACTTGAAGCTGTTTCCTCTTGTCCTATCACTTGTGAGAAGAGACCAGCACCCACCTATCTCCAACCCTCATTTCACATAGTTATCAAGTCTCCCCTTATTGGGACTAAGCAACCCAAGGTCCCTCTGCTGCTCCTCATAAGACTTGTTCTCTAGACCCTTCACCAGCTTCATTGCTCTTCACTGGGCTCTTCTCTTGGACTTGTTTGGCTTGAGGTACCTGTCCAGCAAGGAGGCTACTGAGAAGACAAAACCAGTCTTTTCATGGTGGTGTGTGGCAGGAGGAGAATAAACAAGAGGCATACATTGAAACAAAGGTACTTTTGTCCTGTATTGAGAAGTCTTTTCACCATCAGGTCTGTCAAGCATCGAAATGTTGCCCAGAGAGGCTGTGATGTTTCCATCCTTTGGAGGTACCTTGATAAAAGCTAATTTTTATCTCTAAGGAAGATGCTCAGATGATCCAGAGAACATCTGCATGATACATTTCTGGCCTTTGAAGTTGCTCTCAGAAGGATGTCCTCTTCACTGGACTCTTCCTTCAAGGGCAAAGCTGAAACAAAGTAGAACTAGTTTCTTTTCTTTTTTTTTTGTAAATTAATTCTCTGAATATTACTTAGCTAAACATTTCCTAAAAGATGTTTGATTGTATCAAACCAAAGTGTTTCTTCCTTAATAACTTAATGCACCTGCCCTTTCCAGAGGATTTATTAAGGTGCTCGATAATAAACACTGTTTCCATTAATGATTTTTTTTTTTTCCCTGAAAATATAAGACTAATGAGCAGCTTTGCAGCTCTGCAGGCTGGAGGCAATTTGCTTAATGTGTCCATGTTGAATTCCTGATTTCTCAGGCTAATCTTTTGGAGGCTGCAGGTGTCTGCTTCACCTCGTGGGTGCTGTTGGCAGCTCTGGGGGCTGCCTTCTTGCTGTCCTTAGTATGATGCTGAATGTTTTATCTGAGCTGCTTTAGGGTGAGAGGAAGAAGGTCCAGGTTTAGATCTTGTGATTAGCAAGGGCAGAGGAGTTGGAGGAAAAAAAATTATGAGTAGCTGAGTTGCACAAACACTTGTGCACCAACCTATAGTAGATCTAGGAGATGAAATTGCTGATTGTACTCAGGCATTGCTGGGTCTAATCCATGGCAGTGATTCACCACTCAGTTCATAGCTACACTTTCCTGACAGCCTCTATGGAGTCACTGAATCACAGAATGGAAGGGACCTCTGCAGATCATCTTGTCCAACCCCCCTACCAAAGCAGGTTTACCTAGGGCAGGTCACACAGGAACATGTCCAGACAGGTTTGGAATCTCTCCAGAGAAGGAGCCTCCACAGCCTCTCTGGACAGCCTGTTCCTGTGTTCTGTGTCACCCTCACAATAAGGAAGTTTCTCCTGAGGTTGTGGTAGAACTTCCTATGTTCCAGTTTGTGCCTGTTGTCTCTTGTCCTATCATTGGGCACCACTGAAAAGAGACTGAAGCTCTTGGCTTTGTCCTGATACTGCTGGTGGGTGGCCTTTGAAGTTCCAAGATGAAATGCATGTTCTAGTTCTGAAAGCTCAGTAGATGTTGGTAAGTGGGTAAGCTCTTCAGTGCCCTTAGCTCCTCTATCCTCACCAGTTGTCCCTTGTATTACTCAAAATGATTTAGACCCTGAGAGATGTACAAGGTATATCCTTTCTAATTCCTTTGTTTTAAAGTGAATCATAAGGATTAAGTAAATGGCTTTGCAAGCTGTTTTTGTTTGTTATTGTATGGGATTTTTAACAACAATCAGGTTGGTCTTCACCTGAAGTACAAAACTTGGTATCATATCTCTATGAGTGGCTCATGAAACCATTTTCATAGGTTTTGTGGCCTTCTGAAAAGGTGACAGGAGAAGCCTCCTTCATGTTTGCCAAAGTGTTGGGTAGGTAGGAACTTTAGAGCATCTTCCTTGTCTGGAGAAGGCTGAACAGAAAAGGGTTGAAACATGGCAATGAGGAGAAAGCTTTTATGCTAGGGTAGATTTAGATTAGACATTAGGAAGAAGTTCTTCACTATGAGGGTGGTGGAATGCTGGAACAGGTTGCCCAGAGAGGGTGTGGAGTCATCTTCTCTGGAGAGCTTCCAAAGGGACCTGGACATGCTGCTGGGCCCCCTGCTCTGGGTGAGCTGCTGGAGCAGGGGGGTTGCACCAGATCATCTCCAGAGCTCCCTTCCAACTCCCCCCATTCTGTGATTAGCTTGTGCTTGCAGTAAGTGAAGATGATTTAAATAATAATTGGGTAATTTGTCTCTACTTTCTAAAATGTGTGCATGAAGGGGAAGAAATTCCTCATGCATTTGTGCTGTAATATTAGACATAAATGACCATATCTTAAAACTCTTCCAAAAGAGTAGATGGACAAATCAGGAAGTTAAATTACTGCACACCAGAATCAGACACCTTCATATGCTAAGAGGCCAGAGAACAGTGATTTCTGTCCGTAGCACCAGGGCTCTTTGAGTATTGTTCCCATTACTGATCATCCATTGAAATTATCTGGTGATGGGAGCACATCAGGGCTGGGAAGTGCTGGAGCTACGCTCACTTTACCCTCTTTTAGGAGCATAAGAAAGCCCCAGGATGCAAATGGGACCTTTGTCAATGCACTTGCTGGAAAATCTTCCAAATTTATCTGCTCTGGGAAGCACTTACTCTGAAGCTGACACTGATTTCAGTATGTCCTGAAGAACTTAAAATACTCAGAGGGGTGGTGGCAATGGCTTGATTTTAGCTGCTGTACACTTGCTTTAGCAGCTTTGTACCCACCAGCTTCTAATGTTCTCCAGTAATTTAATGCTCAGCTGTCTGCTTTTAATGCCTGCTTGTCTGCAATCAGAAAAATATTCCTGCTTTTAGCTAGAAACACTTCCATTTATTTGTGTTTTTGTCTCTTTTTCTCTGATCCTCTTTCTGACAAATTAACTTTTCTCTTTAAATGCTTCTTCCCCTAGAACAAATCCCTCCTACTTGCACCATTTCAGTTTTTTTACTGAAACATCATAAAGTTCCTAGGTGGGAGCTACCCAATTATATCTTACAATAATTCTATGGAATGATCAATAGCTCAGCTTTTATTCCCTATTAGTATTTGGCTGATCGATGGGTAACCCAATTGATTGTTAAGGTCAAATGTCTTTATTGGCTGATGCCTGAATCTTTTCTCATTATGACTTAAAAAAACCATTCCATGGTCTGTTAGAGTTCTTGTACTCATTTTTGCTCACCAGAACAATAAAATTTCTGATGTGAATGCTGATGATCAATATATTTCTGCCATGGTTTGTGCCTTCTCAGGTCCAGTATTAAAAGGACATGAAATACTGAGGGATCTGGGTGGAGCAGAACTGCAGGAGAAACCCTTGATCTTGACTTTTCAGATGGTTTGGTGAATAAGGAAGCTGGGATGTGGAAGAAATTCTTTGCTTTTGTGACAGCTTAACCATTTCTAAGTGTACAAGTGGAGCACCTTGGCTGCTCTCATTCTGGCTCATGATTTCTCCTATGAGGACAGGCTGAGAGTTGGGCTTGTTCAGCCTGGAGAAGGCTCCAAGGAGACCTTCTTGGGGCCTTCTAGTATCTGAAGGGGACCTACAAGAAAGCTGGGGAGGGACTTTTCACAAATGCCTGTAGTGATAGGATGAGGGATAACAGACTCAAACTGGAAGAGGGAAGATTTAGGTTGGAAATTAGGAGGAAATCCTTCCCTCTGAGGGTGGTGAGACACTGGCACAGGTTGCCCAGGGGGGTTGTGGATGCTCCATCCCCAGAGGTGTTCCAGGCCAGGTTGGATGGGGCCTTGAGCAACCTGGTCTAGTGGGAGATGTCCTTGCCCATGGCAGGGGGGTTGGAACAAGATAATCTTTGAGGTCCCTTCCAACCCAAACCATTCTATGATATTATCTCAGTATCTTCTCAAACAGAGAGAATCCTGGTGTGGCCTCAGGGAAGAAAATACTGGAGCAGTGTCAGAGCGATAGTCCCAAGAAAATGGGGTTTTTCTTCTTCATCCAGGATTTGTGATACTAATCTGCTACAGGATTCATTATTACCTCTGAATTTTCATGTATGTTAATATATTTTTAGGCTGGGGTCTCCCTTGCCAGTCACAAGTGTCCCCCCCACTTTTCCCACCACCACTCTTTGAGCATTTGCTGCATTTGGCAGGGTCAATATCGATTCCTGCTTTACTTAAGATGCTTATAACTGAATTACTTGGCCAAGACTCCCATATAGTTAATGAAGCTGCTTCATTCATTCATAAAATTCACTGTTTTAAAAGCCTACTTTAGGAGGAGGAGAATTGCAGAGTGCATTATTAACTCTGATGGCAATGTGGGCTAATGCTGTTGGATAATACTTGCAGGTAAAGCCAACTCCTGGAGATGAGGTCACTGAGATACGTGGCTGTTTTGTCACTGGCTTTTTTATGTGTCTATATCTTTTAAAATCTGATTGCTGCCTAATGGGAAACAAAGAACTGGTTCCATAAAGGTGTACTGGAATTGAAGTCTGTCTCAGTTTTGTCTTTTAATCACTAAGCACCTTCTAAGGCATTTTTTTCTTTAGTGTTTTTTGTTTTGTTTTATTAAAAGAGAGTGTATCTTCTTAATTTAGAGTCATAGAATAGTTAGGGTTGGAATGGACCTCAAAGATCATCTAGTTCCAACCCCCCTGCCATGGTAGGGACACCTCCCACTAGAGCAGGTTGCTCAAGGCCCCATCCAGCCTGGCCTTGAACACCTCCAGGGATGGAGCATCCACAACTTCCCTGGGCAACTTGTACTTGTCTCACCACCCTCAGAGGGAAGAACTTCTTCCTTACATCTAAGCTAAATCTGCACTCTCCCAGTTTAAAACAATTACCCCATATCCTATCACTACAAGCCCTTGTGAAAAGACCCTCCCCAGCTTTCTTGTAGGCCCCCTTCAGATACTGGGAGGTTGCAAAGAAGGTCTCCCTAGAGTCTTTTCTTCTCTAGGCTGAACAAGCCCATCTCCCTCAGCTTTTCCTCACAGCAGAGGGATTCCAGCTCTCTGATCATCTTCATGGCCATCCTCTGGACCTGCTCCAACAGGTCCATGTCCTTGTGTTGGGGGCTCCAGAACTGGGCACAGTGCTCCAGGTGGGGTCTCAGGAGAGCAGAATAGAGGGGCAGAATTCCCTTCATCAACCTTCTGTCCACACTTCCTTTGCAGTCCAGGATAAGGTTGTACTTGTACATTAAATTAGATGGTAGCTTGGTTCTTGGAGCATTTTACTGGAGTATACACAATAGGTAGACTTGAACTGTTCTGTTTTAAGAGGATCTAAATTCTAAGTGTTCAACTTTCTGGACAAATTCTTACCAGTTTGCAAGGAAAAAGAAGGCTGATGGTTTTCCTTCCTCAGCCCCAGTGTCTCCAAGTTCCTGGTCACTAATGGTTGCTGACTGCTCTGAGTGTACATAAATACTTAATGCAAATGCAGCCTCCAAGGGGATGACTTTTACAACTTCTTGTTGGTTCACAATTGCTTCGTGTCTTACATCACCTCAGAATGTTCTCCAGTTCTTAGCTGCCTAAGCAGGTGGCTTTGTTACTGCTGCTGAGGGCAGATGAGGGGGTTTTGTCACCTTCCTGAATTGAACAGTGATATTATGCTCAAGTGATATGTGTTTTGGAGTGAGATTACATGTCTCTTAGGCCTGTGGTTCCACAGAGTGAAATTTGAGCCAGATGCTTAATATAAATAAGGGAATTCTCCATACACATGTCTTGGAATACTAGAATAGTGCAGAGTCTGAGGTGCAGCTCAGCTAGTTTAGGTAGACCTTGATTCTAGACAGCCTCAGCAAGATGGAGATTTATAGTCATGGAATCATTAAGGTTTGAAAAGACCTCCAAGATCATCAAGTCTAACCATCAACCCAACACTACCATGACCACTAGACCATGTCTCAAAGTGCCACATCTACTCATTTTTTGAACCCCTCCAGGGATGGTGACTCCATCACCTCCCTGGGTAGCCTGCTCCAGTGCCTGACCACTCTTGCAGCAAAGAACTTCTTCCTAATGTCCAATCTAAACCTCCCCTGGCACAACTTGATCCCATCTCCTCGTGTCCTGTCATTAGTTACTTAGAAGAGACCCACACCCACCTCACCATAACCTCCATTTAGGTTATTTGTAGGGAGCAATGAGGTCTCCTCTCAGCTTCCTCTTCTCCAAGCTAAACAATCTCAGTTCCCTCAGCCACTCCTCATAACACATATTCTCCAGACCCCTCACCAGCTTGGTTGCCCTTCTCTGGACCTGCCCCAACTCCTCAATGTCTCTCTGTTACTGCAGTGCCCCAAACTGACCATGATCCTCAGGCTGTGGCCTCACAGGGTCATTGGAATAACCCTGGATAGAATAATCTGATTTTAATCTGTTCTGCTGAAATTGGTGTCAGCTTTTGGTTACCAGGAAACTACATTTTCCCAAATGGAAAACATTGCTCTGGAGGTTTTTTTGTTTTAATCCCTGTTGCATGTGTCAGATTTAATCCATATAGAGATAGAACACACAAAACCATCTCAAATTTGGGTGGTTCTTCTTGGTTTTCTTCAGATTGAAACAACCTTTTCAGTGTGGCTTCTTCTAGATGTCTATTGAAACTTTTATTAGCAAAATTCTACTACTGGAAGTAACTCAAACTACTTCAGATGCCCTTGGGTCAGAGTTTTTGGAAGTATGTGGTTGCCTGTAGATACAGAGATGGTTAAAAATAAATGGTGTCAGTGTAGTAGCTTGTACAGCTGAGCCCTTGAATATCAAAGAGTTGGGAGAGGACCTGTTTTGTGTCTGAAAACCTAATTAAATGGATTTTGTTGGCCTTACAGGTGTTGTTCAAGCTTGTGGGATCAGTGACTCTCATACTTTTCTACCTTGTCGTGGAAAAGTTGATTCATACACTTGAAGTTGCTTCCCTGGCTTTTCAGTTCTTAACCAGACTTTCAACTCATTCATCTGACATTGTCTAACTGAAGAAAATACACTTTTCATGTTTGCTTGTTTAAGCAAAATTGGGAGAATCTGAGGCAATTTTCTTTTTTCCTAACAGTAGAAACTAAAAGTATTCATATATAGGATGTTGTAAATGCTTTGTTGGGTAAAAAATGCATCTGAAAATATGTGATTTATTACACAGGGTGGCATTTCCCTTGGTTCCATATGAATAAAAAGCAGCATCTTTTGATTTTACTGTTTAGGTCTTGGTCCCATTCTCCTTCCCCCCCCCTCATTTTACTTTATAAAGGTATATTTCTTAAGAAAAATGTATTTAATTTAACACATACTGCATGGTTTTTAATTTTCACAAGATTCCACTTCCAAAGTGAACAGTTGTTTAATAAGAGTAATTTTTAAAGGCACTCTAGTGTTGCATGCTAAAACTTGGAAGGTGGTTAAAGCACAAGACAGCCCTCCAACTGCTTTACAGAAAAAGGAAAATAAATAAAAGCAAGCAGTGTATTATGCAGTTGTTTCTGTAATTAAGAATATGTTGTGTTCACTTAACATCTCATTGAATTTTCTTTTTAATTGTAGTTAATGATGAAGAACTAAAGAAAAGAATAGCAGAAGAACTGGCATTAGAACGAGCCAGGAGAGACTCTGAAGCTCAAAAGAGAAGGTTGGTTTAATAACAATATTTAAACCAAACATGTGCTTGATGCTTTTATTGCTGTTATTTATCCACTTATCATAAACAGCTGAATTTTCTACCCCAAGAGAAAATAGTGGGTAAGAGATACAGCAAGTTTTCATATTAAATATATATTAAAACAACAAATTAGCTCAAATTTCTCTGTAATAGCTGATTTTTGCAGTCTTTTAAGATCATAGAATCAGAATGTTTGAGGCTGGAAGGGACTTCTAGAGGTCATCTGGTCCAACCTCCCTACACAAGTAGGGACAGCTCTACCTAGGGCAGGTAGATCAATCTGTTGACTTCTCTGGAGTCTAAACATTCACTTTGTGGTGTAGAGGTAGAAGTAGCTGGAGAGCAGCACAGAGGTGGGTCACTCATAACCCCATCTGATCACAAGGTACAGCAGTAAAAATTGTAATTCTTGAATTTTAGGTATTTGTGAGCTGCAGTGTGTGATTTGAGCTGCTTTAATAGCACAGCATAATGCTCTGAAGGTATCAAGAGCTACACTAAACCAGTTTGTGAATAGAAATCCCTTTTGAGATCTCTTCTTTGTATTGAAAAATTACTTTCTTGGGCATATTTTTTCAATGTAGTTACTGTGAAAGGCTGGGCAGAGCTGTACAAAATGCAGTGACTGACTTGAATGTTAAAAAAACACTCTGCAATGTTTAATGTGGGATTATTAGCAATTAAAAAAAAAAAACCAACCCTGTTTGAATTTGAAATCCAGCTTGGCTGCTAGAACTCAGTGGACTTGTGTGTTCATTTGTCCTTTATTTCAGTGATTTTCCTAAGTAGCTAATAGGAGACACTGAATAGAAATATTAACCTAGGCCTTGTCCTCTCTTCTGAGAATGAGAAGAAAGGCTCATTATGATGGATTAAAAAAATTAGGCTGTAATTAGTACTACTTAAACTGTCTGCATATCTATCAGTTGTTTTCTACACATCAGTATATTATTATTTAATTGAGTTAGGTTGATGGAGTATATAATTAGATAGGACTATATAAAAGTCCTGGAAAAAAATGAGTCTTTTTTTGGCATCAGCAATAAAGGAAATCAATGTTAGGGTGAAATCTCTTCCCTTTAGAACTGGGCTTTAACAGGAAAACTTGTGTTACATGGGAGCTTAATGTTGCCTGCTCAAGAGTTCAGCTAAATGGGATCACAAGATGGAAATATTTTGTTTTTCTGACTTCAGTATTTTGGCATTTGACACTTTTCAGTGACTTCCAAGTATTCCATAATTCAGTTTTTGTGGGTTGTGTGTTGGTCTGTGGAAGGTAGGAAGCAGGTTGGCTTCTCCTGTACCTGATTTCATGTTTTGTAGGGAATCATGCTGGTGGCCTTCTCTTTGATTAAGGAAGAGTGGGAAGATGTTAAATATTAAAAGGATCCTGTAAGATCTTTTTATTGCCTTTAAAATCTGTGCTTTTGAAATGTCAACTATCTAAATAATTAATAACATGACAAATACTAAGTCTTGTTAACAGCTTTAATCTTCTTCTAGTTGTTTAACAATATTTTTTACACAGTATATAGTACTATAAACATATTTTTTTCTAAACAGGGTGTAGATACTCTTTTTATGTTGGATAAAACAACTTTAAAAGACATATGTTTTACTTAGCTAGTACTTAAGGTCTTTTTGCACTGAATTCTGGTTGAGGTTTGTGTTTTTAAAACATGCAAGAAGCACTCTAGTAAATATGGAGCTGTTCTGCTGTGCTGTGGATCATAGAATGGTTTGGGTTGAAAGACACCTCAAAGATTATCAACTTCCAAACTCCCCTGCCATGGCAGGGACACCAAGTTGCTCAAGTGGAGGGGAGCTCAAACCAAGGGACGTTTAGATTGGGTATTAGGAAGAAGTTCTGTCCTGCAAGAGTGGTCAGGCACTGGACCAGGCTGCCCAGGGAGGTGGTGGAGTCCCCATCCATGGAGGGGTTCAGAAAACAAGTATATATGGAGCTCCAAGCCATGGTCTAGGGGTCAGGGAGATGTTGGGATGAAGGTTGGACCTGATGATCCTAGAGGTCCTTTCCAACCTAAATCATTCTATGGAAAGACTAATCAGAGTCACAGAATGGTAAGGGTTGGAAGGGACTTCTGGAGATGTGTCCCCTAAAGAAAACACAGTTTTAATATTCCTACAGTCTGTGTTGACTGTGTAGTCTCCTATGACAACTTTAACTTTTTGTCTTGAAAGCCACATGAAAAACACTTTTCTTGAGCAATGCAGATGATAGATTCCCAAACATTCCCTGGAAATGATTTGCTGGAGTCAGTTCTCCTCAGTGAGCCATGAGCCCATGGCAGGAGGGTTGGAACTAGATGATCTTTAAGGTCCCTTCCAACCCTGACGATTCTGATTCTAAGTTTTGACATCACTTCCACAGATTGGATTCCTCCTCTTCTCCTTCCCTAGTTACACNGTTACACCATCGTCAACCTTTTTTTTTTTTTTCTCCTCTTTTCACTTGTGCCCTGCGATAGGACAAGGGGCAATGGATGCAAACTAGAGCACAAGAAGTTCCACCTCAACATGAGGAAGAACTTCTTTACTGTAAGGGTTACAGAGCACTGGCCCAGGCTGCCCAGAGAGGTTGTGGAGTCTCCTTCTCTGGAGACTTTCAAGACCTGTCTGTATGCATTCCTGTGTGACCTTTTTTAAATTCTATGGTCCTCCTCTGGTAGGGGGGTTAGACTTGATCTCCAGAGGTTCCTTCCAGCTCCTAACATTCTGTGATTCTCTGTAACAACTTCTGTATTTCCAAACGTCCTCATGTGTTGAATGAAAGATCTAAACTCTAAATCAGCTTTGAAAACCCCCCGTGCTGGTGCAGGAAGGGGTGTTATGGTGGTAGGTTATTAGATCACAGCCCTTAGCTCCCTTATATGGGGTGGTTGTTGTTGTTGTGCTTGGGGGAGGGTCTCTATATAATCACAATTCACTTCATGCTTTAATTGATACTCTGATGCATCTGAGTGCTTCCCCCCCACCTCATTTTGTCATGTCTCAGCAGTCCATGGCATATATGACAAGCTCTTAGTAAACTCAGAGTAGGCAGGTTTTGGAGAAGAGAACAAATTCACCAGCAAAAATGTGAAGTGAAAGAGGAATGAGGAACAATATTGGAGAAGAACCCTTTGGGAAACTGCACACCAAAAATGTTATATTAAAATCAATACTGGGGCTTGACCTTTTAGTGCTACTCTATATTTTAAAGCTTGCTATTGATTTTGGTTTTAATAACATGTTTATTCTAGTTTACTGGCACTGGTCTGGAGAACATAAGGAAGAAATGTAGTGATTGATTGATTTACAACATTAATTCTCTTATTTTACCCAGGTAAATTTACGAAGAGCATGTTAATGAATCATAGTTTATATGAGGAGTGCACTAAATGTGGGGAAATATTTTGGAAGGAGATGTGTTTTCTTCCTAAGTTATTTTCCCAGGTAATTAGCTGTGTTGAATTGGGAGATTGCCTTTTTCTTGCTGGCCTCTTCTCACAGGGGACAAAAAGCTACTTTGTTTGAAAATAGTTGTAATTGAGTCTTCTACCACAGGGCCTCTTGGTAATGTTTAGATGAAGTGGGGAAACTGGAAAATGATCTCTCCTGCTGACCATGGGATAGAAAGCTGGAAATACTTTGAAGCTGTAAAAGTGATTATAATTGTTTTTTACTTCTGAGAGGTCAAGAATGAGTTGAGTATCTTCTGCCATGAGTGACCACCAATGAGATCTTACCCAATCACGTTCAGGAATGCAAGGAGTGGTAGAACAGACCTTCAGCAAAGCTTCCCACCTCTGGTCATCCTGACTCTGACAGGGTTTCCATGAAGTATTGCAGAGATTCAAGGCAGGTTTTAAAATATAATGGAGAGAAATTGCTTTTACAGGGAAGCTTCTCCATTATTGTTACCATTCCTAGGGGTAAAAAAAAAAGTTAGGCACTTCAAAGCTGTGTAGATGTGGTGCTGAGGGACATGGTTTAGTGGTGAGCTAAGGCCTGTAGTGATAGGATGAGGGGTAATAGTTTGAAACTGGAAGAAGGTAGATCTAGATTGGAAATCAGGAGGAATATCTTCACTCTGAGGGTGGGGAGACACTGTCCCAGGTTGCCCAGAGAGGTGGTGGAAGCCCCATCCCTGGAAATGTTGAAGGCCAGGCTGGCTGGGGCTGTGAGCAACCTGGTGTAGTGGGAGGTGTTGCTGCCCATGGCAGGGGGGTTGGAACGAGATGATCTTTAAGGTCCCTTCCAACCCTGACAATTTTATGATTCTATGATTCTAAGTTTTGACATCACTTCCACAGGTTGGGTTCCTCCTCTTCTCCCTTCCTAGTTACACCATCTTCAACCTTTTTCTTTCCTGTCTCTCACAGCAGAATTTTCCCTTCTCTGATCTTGCACACAGCAAAAGATTTGGAAGTTAATTTATTCTTCAACAGCTGTAATATTGCTGAGGTCTGGAGGATTATGGGGTAATCCTGCCGTGGCACAGGAAAAGAGGGAGTGAGGAGGGTCAGGCTGGGTCAAGGTTGTCCCTCTGCAAGTAAGGGAAGAAGCCAAGATGAAGTGTGAGGATATTTTGAGTTCAAGCAGAGATTTACCTATAAAACAAGCACTGTGATCAGATGAGCTGCAGTAACTGGTGCCTCTTTGGACAGTCATATCTTGAAAAGATAATTTTATGATGGAAGCATAATCACCTTCTGAATGAGGTTGTGTTGTACCCTTTTTAAACCTATAGAATTTCAGTGCATGATATTATTTTTAGGCTTCCTTGGAATTTTGCAAGTTCTTAATTTGTAGAATACCACATTGGAAGAGACCTCTGGGATCATCTGGTCCAACCTATCTTGGGAAAAACTCAGTCTAGATAAACTGGCCCAGTTGAGGGTTTGTAAATCTCAAGCTATCTTACAAGCCTATTTCTTCTGGGAAGAAAAAAATAGTATTTGGCAATGGTAGAGTTAGTCTGCCAGGTTTCTGTTACTGGTCTGACTCTCCATTCATACCATTAAGTCTGGTTCTCAGCCTGTAGAGAGATAAATCTTGGTGACAAGAAGTGGAAATGGGAGAAAGCAGGGCTATAATTCACTCCTACCTTTATAAACCCCAATTTTCAAGGGATGATTTTTCACTTCGATTTTCAAACCTGGCATCTCAACTGCCAACTCATATAGCAAGCTGCAGCTTGATAAGTTTATTTTGAGGAGAGAAGGGAAAATGACTTGAAGCCAAGTGAGTTTATTGGGAGAGAGCATCCACAACAATCATAGTGCTTCAGTTTGATTCAAGTAGGGGGGGAGAGAAACTTCCCCCCCCTCCCTGGCAATTTTAAACAAACCCTTGCTTTCAAACTGCTGAGCTTTTTCATTCTGAGAAGTAGCAAATGAGCAGCCATAGCAGAGAAAGCCTTAAAAATTATAATAATAAGAAGAATTGTAACTGTCACTTGATTTTAAGGGATAATTAATGTTGTCGTCACTTCATGACTGCCTTTGCAGATCCCAGGAGGAGCAATATTAAGTTAGAAAGCAATTTCAGGTGGAGTTATGTAGATATTGGGAGAAGTCTCAGCTAAATACATACACAAATTATGTAAAACAGTTTTACTCTTCTGATTTAGCTTCTCTGCCTGCCTCTGGCATAAAGGTAGGAATTTGTTCCTCTATTCTGTCTTTATTTAACACTGATCTGTATGCACATATTTTAAAAACAGGGGCTTTATCAAGTGTAATTACAAAATCCCCTCGAACAACCTTCCCTCCCTTCTACTCACCCTCTCTCCTCTCAACACCCAACATCCCCCCCACCTCACAAGCCCCACAACCCAAGTATCTTGAAGCCAACTCAACCAGTAGAGGTGGGGAGATTCAGATGAGACGTTAGGAAGAAGTTCTTCCCCAGGAGGGTGGGGAGACACTGGCACAGGTTGCCCAGAGAGGTGGTGGAAGCCCCATCCCTGGCAATGTTGAAGGCCAGGCTGGATGGGGCTGTGAGCAGCTGTTGTAGTGGGAGGTGTCCCTGCCCAGGGCAGGGGAGTTGGAACTGGATGATCTTTAAGGTCCCTTCCAACCCTGACAATTCTGTGATTTTCTCTTCTGTAGGTTCTGAGCAACCCTCAGACTGACAAGAGTCTGGGTCCATAATACAGCATGTATTAAGATATCCATGGAAGTATTGTTGATAAATTGAAGAGCTGTGTGTAATTACGAGTTCTGAAATTAGCGGCCATTAGCAAAGATTTTGGTGGGTTCTCTCAGTTGGCAGTTGTTAGGCTGAGGCTAGAAGGCAGCTGGAAAGAGGCAGTGAGGGAATATCACAGAATCATGGAATGATAGGGGTTGGAAGGGACCTCTGGAGCTCATCTAGTCCAATCCCTCTGCCAAAGGAGGTTCAGCTAGGGCAGGTTACACAGGAATGTGTCTGGGTGGGTTTTGAAAGTCTCTAGAGAAGGAGACTTCACAACTTCTCTGGGCAGCCTGGGCCAGGCTCTGTCACAATCACAGTAAAGAAGTTTATCTTTAGGTGGAACCTCCTAGGTTCCACTTGGTGCCCAGTGCCCCTTGGCCTGGCCCTGGGCACCACTGACAAGAGTCTGGCCCCACCCTCTTGCCCCCACCCTTTAGCTCTTGATCAGCATTGAGCAGATCCCCTCTGAGGCTTCTCTTCTGCAGCTCAACAGCCCCAGGACTCTCAACCTTTTCTGGGCACACAGATGCTCCAGTCCCTTAATCATCTTTAGTGCCTCCACTGGACTCTCCAGAAGTTCCTTGTCCCTCTTGAACTGGGGATCTAGAACTGGACCCGATACTCCAGAGATGGCCTCTCTAGGGCAGAGTAGAGGGGGAAAGAAATCTCCCTCAACCTACTGGTCACACTCTTCTTAATGCACTCCAGGAAACCCTTGGCCTTCCTGGCAATGAGGGCTTATTGCTGGTTCATGCTTGTCCCCAGGACTCCTAGGTCCTTCTCTGGAGCTGCTTTCCAGCAGGTCCACACCCCACTTTTGCAGGGGGTTGCTCCTCCCCAGGTGCAGGACCCTCCACTTGCCCTTATGTTCAACCAAATGTTATCACCCAGGCTCAATGTTATGGGTGTTGGAGAAGTAAAGCATTTGAAGTAGGGGGTAATTGAGGCATGGAAAGAAATGGTCAAGTGGGGCAAGGTGGAACATAGTCTTTTAACCCAGTTAATTTGAAGTTCAGTGTTTTCTTGGGTTGGATAACTGCCTTCAGCCTGAAGAGAGGGTAACACAGAGCACTTCATCCCTTGCCCTCCTTGGTACCACTCCTGGACACATCCAAAACCAGTATAAGAGTTGTAGGATACTTTGGGACTGACCAAAGAGAACCGTTTAATGGAACATATTGGGGGGAGGAGTTACCATTATGGGCAAAGTTTACTTGGTGCCCAGGGATCAATTTTGGAATCACTACCATTTATTTTTTCTGTAATATTTCTAATGAATGAAGCACTAATTTCTATACATGTATGGCCAATGTTGAGGAGGAACAGGTCACCATGACAACACTCCAACCAACTTAGTGTTGTCTGCAGAGTGGCTGAGGAGACCTCAATCCCCTCATAGATAGAGATGAACCAGAACTGGCTTCAATACTGAGCCCTGGGGACACCACTTGTGACCAGTTGCTAACTGGATTTAACTTTGTTCACCAGAATTCCTTGGTGGTTTTTATCCAGAGAAGTGTCCCCCTGACCCAAGCCATGAGCAACCAGTTTCTCCAGCAAAATGCTGTGGGAAATGGTCTTTTTACCAGTCCTAATTCTCTTGGACTTAGTGGAAAATTTCTTCAGTACATAGATGTCTCAAAAACCAACATAAGTTCAGGAAAGTTCTATTCCAGTGTTTTGAACATGGTTTTTTTTTTTGCTTTCCTATCGAGAATTTTTAGTAATATTTTGGCTTTTCCCTCCTGCCCCCAGCACAGGACAATGCATCATTTAAAACACAATTCACATAAAGCTTTGCCAGAAGAACAAAGGAAATTAGATTAAAACTAAATATATTTTGCCTATTTGGGACATGTGGGCAGTAGAATTGCAAAAAAAACCATTAAAAGTAATATGTCTCCTTTTCTGTACTAAAGCCATGGTGTAAAAAATTTATTTTCTGCTAATATTTGCATAATCTGAAATAGAGTTTAAAAATGTAATTTTAAGTTGGGTTTTTTTTAAAGAATGTGGTTTTTACTAATGTTAAAAATGGTCCTTTTCACTTGTAGTATTCAAATGATTAGTACATGAATAGGGAATAATTTTTTTAAATGTGTAAATAGTGCTTGGAAGTCACTTGGAGTTAGAAGAACTTTTTTGTGTTGTCATTCTGAGACTTCATTGAAGGGAAAGATGTTGCCTTGTAGATGGTTCAGGATTAAGATATAGGGGGGGAAAAAAAAGACATTTTGCAGAATCAGAAGAACTTTAGATAATCCATCTGACTTCACAGGCAGGTGAATAAGCAGTTCCTAGAAATGGAGTAAGAGAAATACTCATTTCACCCCTCTCAGAGCTCCCTTGAGGTGCAGGTTGTTTTCCTGATGTCTTCCTCATCTTCTCAGCTCCCTTGTCAGCTGCAGTGATTTTCCACCAGCTCGTTCCTCCTGCACTCATTAAATATTGAACCTGGCTGCTCAGAAACATTATTCATTCATTAATATTGTATCATGATCTAAACTGCATTGTTCAAAGCAGTTTGGGATGTTATGTGAGCCTGTCAGGGAGCATTAACAGCCTGGGTTGTGTCAAACTGGGCAAAAAAACCCATTGAGAAGAGTTTCCACCATAAACATTTTATTCTTAATTTTAATTTCTGGAAGACTTCTTGAGTCGAGGAGGTATCCTATAGAAATGGGAGTGTTCAGAGATCATGAAACATGAAGGAAACTGGGTAAAATTAACATTAATGTTAAAAAAACCAACCCAACCTCATTATAAGAGCCTACAGATGTATTTTCTTTGATAACAAAAGGTTTTAATTTTATGTTGTTCCACATGGAGCTTGTATTCAAGGATCATTTCCAGCTTTAAAGACTGAGATCTCATTAGATTTTTCCCCATTTTATAAAGGAGTAGATGATTTTCCTGATACTGGCTGTAGAAACAGGAAATATTTTGATTTTTTCACTGGTTGGAGGTAATGAAAAATGACACAGTTCATGCTTTGGACTTGACTGAGTTTATCTTGGATCACCACAGATCAGATTGTGTAGCTGAGACTGTAATAAAGATACAACAACTGGCAAGTAATCATTTCCCTGAAAAGTACCAAAAAAAGAGTGTTCAATCCTTGATAGCCTAATACACTTTCAATATCCGGAAATAAGGGCTGAAAATGATATATTGCTGGAGTTGTTGTTAATATAGAGTTGTCTCCCAATTTTAGATTTCCTAGAGATCCTTGATTAATTTAGAATCAAGTGTGGAGTGGCCATCAAAGAACAAAACTAATATTTATTTTTTTTTTTAACCTTTCTCAGCGTGATGCTGCTGCCCATGAATTAAAAGGTGTTTTTTTCCCCCCTAATGATGATCTTTAGCACCTGCAGGTGTTTTTCAAGAAGGACAGAAATGGATATTTTGAAGTAAACAATAGAGCCAGTTCTGCCAGATGGGAAATTAAATTATTCATCTTGTTAGTGTGGCCAACATGGCTCCTGCTGGGCGAGATTCCTCTACCGTGCCTTAAGTTCACATAGTAAAATAAACAAGTTTCTTCTCTTAAACTCATTTAAAACATGGTTATGAAAAAGATGAAGATTTTTCCAGAGTGCAGCAAAGTTTTATTGTGCCTTTTTTTTATAATATATTTTGGAATTTCTCAGGAGAAATACAGAAAACAGATCATTTGCCCCAGCAGAGATGCTTTTGTGATTTTTATTTTGTTTTCTTAAATTCCTAATTCTGCTGCATAATTGAAGAGTTTTGACTTGATGTAGTTTGTTGAACCCACTATGATAGCTGTCAGTTACTCATTTTAAGTCATTACTTACTTGAGGAATTATTTTTGTTATTTTGCTTTGTACTATTTTTATGTTATTTTTTAGTACTAGCTTCATTGGAATAGAAATAAGCTGATATATAGAGAAAATATAAATTTCCTTGAACCTGAAGAGCAACTTTTGATGTAAGTTTTTAAATACAGATATATTCAATTTATTTATTTCTTAATGAAGGAATAAAGGCTGAGAGTGTTGGGCTTGTTCAGCCTGAAGAAGAGAAGGCTCCAAGGAGACCTTCTGGTGGCCTTCCAGTATCTGAAGGGGGCTACAAGAAAGCTGGGGAGGGACTTTTTACAAGGGCTTGTAGTGATAGGATGAGGGGTGATGGGTTCAAACTGGAAGAGGGGAGATTTACATTGGAAATTAGGAAGAAGTTCTTCCCTCTTGAGGGTGGTGAGACCCTGGCACAGGTTTGCCAGGGAAGTTGTGGATGCTCCATCCCTGGAGATGTTCAAGGCCAGGCTGGCTGGGGCTGTGAGCAACTGATCTAGTGGGCGGTGTCCCTGCCATGGCAGGGGGGTTGGAAGGAGAAGATCTTTGAGGTCCCTTCCAACCCAACCCATTCTGTAATTCTGTGATATGTACTTGAGAGCATCTTTCAGAATTCTTTTCCTCTGTCTGCTGGTGTGAGGTTGCTCCTTGAGAATAATGTGATAAGTTTGTGTGTTCAATTTCAATGGAATCTGATTTAGGTGGAGTGTGCTGCAAACATGATTTTGATTAAAGTGATTTCAGGAATAAAACGGTAAAAAAATTGTCTTATAGTGGAGCTTAAATACGATAATAAAAATATCCAAATTCTGATTATTCCTCTATTTGCTCAGAGATCCATCAATCTTTGGTGGTTAATGTATCAGCATTTACTGAGCCTCTTGCAGTTTCCGCCATGATTTTTTTTCTCCCCTCCTCATTGACAGCAATGTTCAATCATACTTCTGATTTATTTTTTTTTTAAGGAAGAGCCAAATTTTAGGTCTATTTAGGACTGTTTTGTGTGTTCAGTGATCTTAGTGCCTGCAGGAACGTCTGCTCTGAGTGTCTCCAGAGGCTGCTGTCTGCAGTGGGATGGGAATGACCTGAATCTAGGAATTTTCTCTAGAGGACATGTGGATTTCAGTGTTTTATTCAGATAGGTGAGATTCATAATTGTCACTTTACAAAGGAAATCCAACAATTTATCTTTTTTCTCTAGTTCAGCTTTTAAGTCCAGTCTTAAAAGGCAACAAGAGCCTCAGGCAGATCTTTTTCCAACCTAAATGATTCAATGATTTTTACTCTGGTGTGAGGTAAGCAGGCTGTTTGAGGGCTATTGGTACAAAGATGTGCCCAGTTTTAGCCAGTACAACTTCTTTTCTTCTGACAAAGACTTCCCCCCCATTTTAATGCCCCCAAATTGTCTATATTTAGAATATCTTTGAGGAGATGACCCAGTTTTCTCCTTGGAAAGCATATTTTTATTATAACATGTAACAAATGATTCTTTACATCTCAGCCCAAAAAAAAAACCAGGAAATTTTGCATGTGATATGTTTTTCAGTTTTAATATTCCCAAGTTTGGGTTGTACTAAAAAGAGATTTCTAGAAGAAGGATGGGAGCTGATAGGGGGATGTTGAAGTTTCATAGTTACAAGAAGTGGGTCCTGTAGGTTAATTATGTCAGTCATTGACTGCAAGGATTTAAAGGAAGGGTGTGAAGTTATGATGTAGAACTTGAGGGCCAGAAGCTTTAGGGGTAATAAGTGACTTAATCATTTGTTCATGAAATTGCAGAAAGTACAAGTACATAGATTTTCTTCATAGCATTAGGAGTGGTGAAGTCCTAAAAGACTGTGCTGTAGAAAGGCAGGAGTTGTTGCTTTTTTGGTACAATTGTGTGCCATAAAACAGCTGAGAACAGACACTGGCACAGGTTGCCCAGAGGGGCTGTGGATGCTCCATCCCTGGAGATGTTCAGGGCCAGGTTGGATGGGGCCTTGAGCAACCTGCTCTAGTGGGAGGTGTCCCTGCCATCCATGACAGGGGGGTTGGAACTAGATGATCTTTAAGGTCCCTTCCAACCCAACCCATTCTATGAAATGTTCATCCAGACTTCAGTACATGGAGGTTCTTCTTAGTGCTTTATGTGTATTTTCAAATAGCACTATGGGAAAGGGACAGCACCACATGTGGGCTGTATTTCATTAAAGACCTAGAATCATAGAATCATTTAGGTTGGAAAAGACCTCCAGGATCATCAAGTCCGACCTTCATCCCAACATCTCCCTGACCCCCAGACTGTGTCCTGAAGTACCACATCTACTTGTTATTTGAACCTCTCTAGAGATGGTGACTCCACTGTAACTAAAGAGCTGTACACTGCTTGAAACAGTATTTTGTAATTATTTAGAGGTATTTTATTCAAACTATCAACTGCATAGATAAATGTAGAGCCAGCAGCCTCCTCTGCTGCCTCAGCATCTTTTTCAAAACACTTTTTATATAAATGATCAGTATAACAAGTTAACATCTCTTGTCTGTTACTAGGATTTTGTGCTTAAATATGGGAACTGTTTTATTGAGCTTTTATATTTGTAGTAATTAAAAATGTCATTTTAAGTGGTCTATTTATCTGGAATTCTTGGAGTAGAGGACCCTACTGCCAAGCTGTGCTGTTTCACTCCTTAAAAATTGCAGATGTACATCTACTTTTTTACTTTTGGGCTAGATAATAATATAATTTATTACTGTAGGTTTAGCTGATGTTTGCCTTTATCCAGCAGCAGTCCACGCTGAATGCCACTAAAATGAATTTGTAATGCCAAGGAAGGAAAATACTGTAAGTGGATGCAAGCAAATGTTTGTGATCAGCACGTACCTGCCTTGTGTTTGTTTCATTAAGCTCCTCCAAGCCACCCAATTATGGAGCTCAAATAAATGAAAATTGCTTCAAAATCCTGACTTATTTTGTTAAAACTTGGATGAATTCCAATCAGTTGAGATGGGCCTTCACTTTTTTTTGTGAGGAAAAGGGTTTTTTTGTGCCTTTTTTGTCAATAAAAGTTGCCCTCAATGAAAGAGTTTAGTGGATACTTCAGGAGGTTTTCTTTTGTTCTGGAGGTATGTTCCTGATGGCACAAATGAGGATTGGAGTAGAGAAGAAAGGCTTTAATTCTTGATTTAAGGCACTTTTAGATGTTTTTGAAGGACATAAACCAAGTACCTTTTTGGCCTAAATTGTATAAAACTTGATCATGAAAGAATATAAATTTCTTTTGTGATAGAAAGCTATGCAAGAAAGAAAAAAAACCAAACAGTAAAATGTTTGTTGTGCAGCTTTCGTCGAGGTGACCTGAGCTGCTTGATCTAGAAGTTTAATAAAACTGCTCCTAAACATGTTGGCAAAGCTGGATGCACAAATTTTGCAGTCTTTGAGCTTATAGGAGCAGTAATGAAGGGATGAGTGTGAAGGAGAGTTGGAAATGCAAAGACCAATTAAAAGAATTGAAAAGACAAAGCTGGGAAAACTCTCAAGTATTTCATAGAATGCTTTGGGTTCGAAGGGACCTTAAAGACCATCCAGTTCCACCCCCCTGCCATGGCCAGGGACACCTCCTGCTAGACCAGGTTGCTCAAGGCCCCATCCAACCTGGCCTTGAACATCTCCAGGGATGGAGCATCCACAACTTCCCTGTGCCAGTGTCTCACCACCCTCAGAGTGGAAAACTTCTTCCTAATTTCAAATCTAAGTCTACCCTCTTCCAGTTTAAAGCCATTACTCCTCATCCTATCTCTACAAGCCCTTGTAAAAAGTCCCTCCTTGCATTTCTTGTAGGCCCCCTTCAGATACTGGAAGGCCACAAGAAGGTCTCATCTTGCAGATCCTTCTCCAGGCTGAGCAACCCCAACTCTCTCCGCCTGTCCTCATAAAGGAGATGTTCCAGCCCTCTGATCACATTCATGACCTCCTCTGGACCTACTCCAATAGGTCCATGTCCTGCCCATTTCAGAGCCAAGCAAGAAAAGTCATGTAGAGAAGAGCTCCAAAAGTTGCTGGTTGAATGGTTATCTTCCGAAGGGGTTGTGTTGATCCAAATGTCCACAAGATGGATATGTAAAAGAAAGTTTTATGCCAAGAGTCCTGGAGCCAGAGGAAGCCAAGAAGCCCAGCTGAGAATTGCTACAAGTCAGGTGGAAGTTTTCATTTTCTTTACTCTGAGACACTGGCACAGGTTGCCCAGAGAGGTGGTGGAAGCCCCATCCCTGGAAATGTTGAAGGCCAGGCTGGATGGAGCTGTGAGCAACTGATGTAGGGGGAGGTGTCCCTGCCCATGGCAGGGGGGGTGGAACTAGATGATCTTTAAGGGCCCTTCCAACCCTGACAACTCTATGATTCTATGATTTAAAACCCAAGGGATGGGTTTGGGGGTTTTTCATGTACCAAAGAAGGATATTTTTGGGGGTGTAGAATCCAGACAGCTCTGGAGTTGTTAAATCTTTGCCATTAATTCTATGTCAACAAATCCTGAAGAGCACATCTGTTATTGACATAGAGGAGACTGGAAAATAGGAGGCAAAATACACCTTTACTAAAGGGAAGTATCAGCAGAGAATAAATAATGTGGAGGGGTTTTTTTCCCCCTCTAGTAACGTAGCTACTTTAAAACAAGAGAACCCCAGGAGGACTAATCTTCCCAGTGGCTACTAAAACTTGGCATCTTCAGAAAATGACTGGTTCCACTGGCAGAGGTGGAGATTTGTCATGAGTGACAAGTGGAGATCATTAGACTGAAAGGTGCTTATACAGGGATTTCTGAGTCTTGGAACTAATGGTAATATGTTTATTTATGAAGAAATTCAACTTTAAGGAACAAGGGTGGTTTATCTAAGGAACCTGGATTTGGATGAGTTTTTCTGAACAACATAAATAATCATTCTCTTTGATATAAATATTTCATATAATTATTGGTATCACTGAGCAAGCTTGTATTAAATATTGGTTTTGTCTTTATTGAGAAAGAACCCATCATGTAATTGTTTAGTAATATCATTTTACAGGTGGAGGGGGAGAAGGAGGAGGTGGATGCATAATAATTTGTTCAAAACATATAATCCTTTTGTTACCAGAGGGGGGAGTTGGAAGTGAGGGTCTTTCCCTGCACTCCTCCCAGTGGAAGATCCTTGAGGGATTGATTTGGCAACACCAGTGAGATTGTCAACCAAGGATGGCACAGAATCCTTGGTCTGGGATTTTTATCACCTGGTGGACTTGAAACCCAATAACTTGTAGGATCTGGTGTAGGGTTATACAGCTTTGGCATGGATTTTATAGGTACTGATTTTAGGTGTCCTATCCCCATCCTTTCCTTCCTTGCTGTGGTAGGATACAGCTGTTGATGGCCAAGAAAATACTCAAAATTGAAATGGCTACAAGGTAGTGCTGAGACATCTGGGCTCATTTGAAACAGGCTGGTTAAGGAGGGGCAATGGTTTGAAACTAGAGGAGGGTAGATTTAGATTAGACATTAGGGAAGTTTTTACTGTGAGGGTGGTTGATCACTGGAAGAGGTTGCCCAGAAAGGTGGTGGAAGCCCCATCCCTGGAGACATTCAAGGCCAGGCTTGATGGGACTCTGAGTAACCCTGACATAGTTGCAGATGTCCCTGCTCAGTGCAGGGGGGTTGGGCTAGATGAGCTTTGGAAGGTCCCTTCCAGCCCAACCCATTCTGTGGTTCTGTAAGGTCAAAAGAAAAAGCCTTGCCCTGAATATTCTTCTTGTGGGAAGCCAACATCCTATAACCACCTCTCCTGTCACTTGTTTATCTTGACATTAGGAGCCCATTATATTTTATCACCTGCCCTAGGTAGAGATGTCCCTACTTGTGTAGGGAAGTTGGACCAGATGACCTTTAGAGGTCCCTTCCAGCCTCAAAGATTCTATTAAGTGCTAGCAAAAGTGACTTTATTTAGCAAGAGAGCTTGAGAGGAGATCTCACCAAGGTTCATAATTCCAGGGGCAAGGAGAAGACTTAACTGAGCTCGTGTCAAAGATGGGAATAATTTGCCAAGAATTAGATATAAACATCCAAGTGTCCTTCTTAATTTTGGAGACTTTGTGGTGTGGAAACCTCAGCCCTTTTCAGATACTGTTCAATTTAATCTACTTTAATTCCACTATGCATAAAGAAGAGACATTTTTAGGGGAAAACCACTCATGAGAAGTAAAATCCAGGAAGGATGAGGAAGGCACTTCTTCAGGAAACACCAGCTGCTTTTTCTGCTGCCTCTCCCAAGGCAAAAGCTGCTGAGACTTCTATTTTGACACTTTTTTTTTCCTCTTTAGACAAAACATGATTTCTCCAATCCCAAAGACATCCAGCGTGTTTTGACTGCGCCATCGATTGTGTGAAGGATTTGTTATATCAATGCTGCTGGAATAATTCAGGGGACCTTGGGAAATCACTTAATGGAATTTGGTCCATGTCTGCATAATCTTGACTACTTTTTTTCTTCTTCCTAGAGTAATTGAAGATGCTGCTTAATAAACTTTTTATAAAGATTCCCAGTTGGTTGCTGTGTTTCAGAGGGTTGTGCCTGAGCCCAGAACTAATACATCTTGTAATTGTCTTTTTTTTGCCTCCCCACCTCACTTAAATATTTTCCCTGGGGAGGAATCTAATGTACTGTAATGCAAGTACCTTTTACAAAGTGACCCTCCTCATTACCATGTGTTCTCTGGAGCTCCCTTGACAACATATAAATGCACTGAGAATACTTAAGCTTCCTCTCCATCACTCCCTTCAAAAATCTATTTGAAAGCTGGTGTTTCATCCTGTCATTACTCTTCCGAGTTCCCCAACACTGACTCTGTGTTCAGTGTCACAACATAGATGCAACAGATAAGTTTTCTTAGCTAAACAATTGATATCTGGGTATTTTCATGAAAATGAGATGTGACGTGTTCATATCAAGTAGTAGAGTGAAGATTTCAAATACATTTTTGGTTTGTGATGTGTGAATGTTGAGAATATTCTGGGAGTTGGGTTTATCTTTAGGAACTGTTGCAAAAAGTTCACTGTGTTTTCATCTCATTCTCTGAAATTGCTGGGAAAGGGTTTTTTTATGCTTGTTCAGTCACTTTGGAGCTTGGTAAATAGATGCAGTATTTGAGTTTATGGTGTTTCCAGAGGTAGGAAAGCAGAAAAGAATTGGAGCTTTTAGCTGGAAATTGGGTGGAGAGAAGAATTTTCCTGGCAAAAGGATTCCTTAAAAACAACAAAACCAACAGAGCTCTGTGTGTAGCCTTGTATAGAAAAACATATTTACATAAAGCTCTTGAATTAGTAATTTTGTATGATTTCATGAATAGTGATGCTAAGACTGGTAGCTTTTGTGTAGCCTGAGTTTGAGGCTTCAATCTGAAATGAACTTCTGGAATTTTAATGAATATTTATATTTAACAAGTTTGTATATATTTAAGAAGCCAATAATAACATGAACCTTACGAAGTTCAGTGGAGACAAGTGTAAGGTCTTATACATGGGGATACATAACCCAGGAATGCAGCTCAGACTGGGATCCACCTGGCTTGAGAGCAGCCCTATGGAGAGGGACCTGGGGGTCTTGGTGGACATGGGGCTCACCATGAGTGAGCAGTGGCTGCAGCAGCAAAGAGAGCAGGGTTAGAGCAAAAGGGGCACCACCAGCAGAGAGAAAGAAGTCATTGTCCCACTTTACTCTGCACTGGTCAGGCCACACCTTGAGTACTGTGTTCAGTCATGGTCCCCCCTATACAAAAAAGGATGTGGACAAGCTGGAGAGGGTCCAGAGAAGGGCCACGAGGGTGATCAGGGGATTGGCAGACCTGCCCTATGAAGGAAGGCTGAGAAATCTGGGATTGTTCAGCCTTGAGAAAAGAAGGCTTAGGGGAGACCTTACTACCATGGACCAGTACAGAAAGGGTGGCTACCAAGAGGGTGGAGACTCCCTTTTTACAAGGGGTCATGTGGAGAAAAAAAAAGGGGAAATGGTTGCAAGTTGCTCTTGGAGAGAGACTCTGATTGGAGTCCAGAAGAAAAGTCTTTACAATGAGAACAATTAAACGTTGGAATAGTCTCCCAAGGGAAGTGGTGGATTCCCTTACATTAGACAGTTTTAAGACTCAGCTCATTGAAACTATTTTTCTCTCTTGCAAGGTTGGACCAGATGATCCTGGAGGTCCCTTCCAACCTGGCATTCTCTGATAATAGATTACAGCGACCCTTTTTAAAATGACTGCGCCTACATCCTTTTAACCTAGCACTGGAAAATACACCTTCAACCTCAATTTCTTTCCACCTCCCCTAGGTTAAAACAAGAACAGATGTACGTGAGGGATGAGTTTGGGAAGCTGCTGGAACAAGAAAGGGTTTCCTCCAAGGAGCACCTGACTCGGGCCATTCTCCGCGAGCGAGCTGCCACCGAGGAGGAGCGCCAGAAGGCTCAGCGCTTTGTAAGCTCACAAACAACTGCTTCTCTATCTTATTTTAAGGCCAGGCTGGCTGGGGCTGTGAGCAACCTGCTCTAGTGGGAGGTGTCCCTGCCCATGGCAGGGGGGTTGGAACTAGGTGATCTTTAAGGTCCCTTCCAACCCTGACGATTCTATGATTTGAAGTCTCAGATTTCTCCAGCAGCCATATCTTGAGGCTTGTTTCAAGCTATCGGTAGAAGAGGAAAGCAGATCTCTTCCTGTTTGTTCTGTTTATTACTAGTTAAGAGTAGGTCATTACAAAGATGATGAAGGGAGTGGAACATCTCCCTGGTGAGGAAAGGCTGAGGGAGCTGGGGCTCTTTAGCCTGGAGAAAAGGAGACTGAGGGGTGACCTCATTAATGTTTATAAATACATTAAAGGAGAGTGTCAGGAGGATGGAGCCAGGCTCTTCTACGGGGCATCCAGTGATAGGACAAGGGGCAATGGGTGTAAGCTGGAGCATAGGAGGTTCCACATAAATATGAGAAGAAACCTCTTCCGAGTGAGGGTGACAGACCCTGGCCCAGGCTGCCCGGGGAGGTTGTGGAGTCTCCTTCTCTGGAGGGGTTTAAAGCCTTCCTGGGNCTTCCTGGATGTGTTCCTGTGTGACCTGATCTAGGTGATCCTGTTCTGGCAGGAGAATTGGACCAGATGATCTTTTGAGGTCCCTTCCAATCCCTGACATTCTGTGATTTTATTTAATTTCTTTTTTTTTTTGTTAAATATCCTTGTCTTAAAAATAGCTGGTTTTAGCCCTGCAAATATTATATCTTCTTGAGTGTGTGTATGGCTAATTAAATATCTTTTCTTCAGAGGGTGGAAGAGTAATGTGGTAGTCTTGATCTATTTACAAAATGCGATTAATCTATGTTAAGAAGTTAGAGAATACAAAAGAATTTTTCTAGAAATTAATCACCGAATCTCAGCATGGTAGGGGTTGGAAGGGACCTCTGGGGAGCAGGTCATCCTGAAAAGGTTGCCCAGGATCACACCCAGGTGGATTTGGAATCTCTCCAGGGAAGGAGACTCCACAACCTCTCTGGGCAGCCTGGGCCAGGCTCCAACACCCTCACCCCAAACAACCACCTCCTCCTGCTCACATGGAACCTCCTGGGTTCCAATTTGTACCCATTGCCCCTTCACATCTAAAGGAAGTCCATAATATTTCTGAGCTAGGAATCTGGGTGACAATAAGAATTTCAAAAGTATTATTTTTGAAGTGTCTTATGTGATGGAAAACAACAACAAAACGTCTGACTTCTGATGATGGTCTCAAACTTGGAACCATCTTAGTGAAAAATGCTGTCTCAAAGAATTTTATTTTATTAGGGCTGATGTATAAGAATTCCCTGACAAGGAAGAAGTAAAATATAGTTGGTTCTTTTCCTCTGAAAACTGACATTATATATTTCAGTCCATCTCAAATGCTGGGCAGATTTATACCTTCTATATACTCGTTGCTTGCTATATTGAGTCTATATTGACTCTTCTTTGTAGCAATAATCATTATTCTCTGAGGCATGAACATACCTTTTTTTTTTTTTAAGTTACTTGAGTATAAATAGTAAACAAATTGGTATTTTCAAGAAAAAAAGTTTAAAATGCTTACGTGAGCATTCCTCTGACAATAAATGGGGTTACCTATGTCAGCAACTAAATAAATATGTTTGGCCCTCTGGATCTGGAATAAAATCAAGCTTTTTAAGGTGTATTGGCTGGGAACAAAATAAACCAATGACTCCATCCCTTCAATAAACAGTAGCTTTATCTATGCTGAGTAAGTAAAAATCAGTTGCCCGCATTATTTTTCCAGAATTAAAACAAACTTCACCTAAAACACCTTTTGTTAGATGCTTCCCAACACTTTCTCACCTCTATGGTGACCTTATCTAAGAATAATTACAAGATAATAATTACATTAATAATAACTATGAGATGGTAAAGAAATATTCAGTATTTTGTCACTTTAAAACAAGAGAACAAAGGAAAATGGAGAGGAATGATGACCAAGGTACAGCCTCAGCCTTACACCTTAAACTCTTGGATTCTTAACATTGTGCAGGAGAGATAAGGATTTTGTGGCCTCAACCTAATGAGGAGCTGATGATTTATAAAGGGGAATATTATTTGCATAATTACCAGATGCTTTGCATCTTGCACTTACCACTGTTGATGTCACGGTGCTTCTGAGGAGCACATGATGCCTTTCTCATCAGCAAAATGCTGGAGAGATGTCTTATTAGGGAGATCAAACTGGTTTGTTTAGTCACTAAGTCAATTTAATTTTTTTTAATTTACTTACTATTGAATATCTCAGTGCTGCCTACATGATAATGGCTGTTAACTGATTTTTGAACTATTATCAGTGGTGTTTTGAGGGGTGTGGTGCTGTTGACTGTTCAGTTGGAAGGATAATGTACAAATTAGCATGGCCAGCAGATCAAGAGAGATGATTCTGCCCCTCTGCTCTGGTGAGACCTCACCTGGAGTACTGTGTCCTGCTCTGGAGTCCTCAACACAAGACAGATATGGATCTGATGGACCAGAGGAGGGATCCAGAAATGATCAGAAGGCTGGAATCTCTATGCTGTGAGGACAGGCTGAGAGAGTTGGGATTGTTCAGCCTGGAGAAGAGAAGGTACAGGGGGAGACCTTCTTGTGGCCTTCCAGTATCTGAAGGTGTCCCACAAGAAAGCTGGGGATGGACTGTTACAAGGACATGAAGTGATAGGACAAGGAGCAATGGTTTTAAACTAGAGAAGGATAGATTTAGATTAGACATTAGGAAGAATTTCTTTACTATGAGAGTGGTGGATCACTGGAACAGGCTGCCCAGAGAGATGGTGGAGGCCCCATTCCTGGAGATATTCAAGGTCAGGCTTGATAGGGGTCTGAACAACCTACTCTAGTTGCAGATGTCTCTGCTCAGTGCAGGGGGGTTGGAGTAGATGACCTAGGAAGGTCTCTTTCAACCCAAACCATTGTATGGTTCTATGAAATGGTGCTGATGAAATGAAGGGAACACCTTCAAATCCTCCAGGATGTCCCTGCACATGGAGAACAGCATAACTTGCCACCTTTCCTTGCTGACAGCATTGCTGCATGGCATTTTAGAGCTGGCTACCAAAAAACCTGTCAGGACTTACTTAGGTTTTACACATCAGAAGAGAAGCAACTTGTCTGAGCTCTCCTAGTGACCTGTGTCCTGGCATCATCAGCTTTGTTTTGATCATCTGACTTGTTTTGATTTGTGAATCTTTCAAATACCTTGAGGTCCTTTTGTGAGAGTCACTATACACTTTTTCTATTACTACTGCAAATTTGTTATTTCCAGTATAATTTGCTCATTCTTTGAATCATTCTGTAAGACCTCACTGCTCTCTACAACTACCTGAAGGGAGGTTGTAGAGAGGTGGGAGTTGGTCTCTTTTCCCAAGTAACAAGTGATAGGATGAGAGGAAACAGCCTCAAGTTGCCCCAGGGGAGGTTTAGATTGGACATTAGGAAGAAGTTCTTTGCTGCAAGAGTGGTCAGGCACTCGAAGAGGCTGCCCAGGGAGGTGGTGGAGTCACCATCCCTGGAGGGGTTCAAAAAAGGTGTAGATGTGTCACTTCAGGACCTGGTCTAGTGATCATGGTAGTGTTGGGTTGATGGTTGGACTTGCTGATCTTAGAGGTCTTTTCCAACCTTTATGATTCTATAATGAAGTAGCAAGTAGGCCTTATACATTTATTTCCTTTAAATAGGTCTTAATAATAAAATGTTGAGTAGTTCTCACCTTTCTTGCAAGTCCTACTAAGCTGCCTCCTTATTTTTCCTGTAAGTGGTCAGTTGTTATTTGCTATTTTATGTTAGCTCTTTGTTTCAGCTATCTAAGCTTTATTTATAACATCTTTAACACAGTGGGACGTATCAATGTGTACCACTTGTCAGGTAGAATGAGCAATTCCATGTTCTAGTAAACTGCTACAGTATGTTTGTATTTTATGTAGCCTGGATTTATCTGTCAGATTCTTTCTGGAGGAAAAAAAAAAGAAGTCTTTCTGAAATGTCAGTAGCATTACCTACAAAATTAATTCCTCTGCTGCTGCTAAAGTGTTTAGCTTGTGCACAGGAAAAGAAATTGTGCTTAGAAAGAAAGAATTTGATTTTCACTTTATAAAGGCTGCTAATTCACTTTCAAGAAATAACCATTAAATGGTTAGATTGAAGTAGTATTTCCCATTCTTAAACAATTTCAACACCAGCTGCTGTTTATAGTTTCAGAAAGAAGATATTTTTTTTAAGTGGTAATGCCTCAGAACTTAGCATTAACTCTTCATACAAATGAAAAACGTGGATAAAATGAAGCTTAACTGAGCAGCTAAATGAGTAAAAGCTTTGCAGGTGACAAGAAGTGCAGAAAGTTGTCATTTGTCTCCTTAAGAAGAAATATTCCAAAAAAGGGAACTTAAAAGAAGTCAGCAGAGCTTGGACAGCAAGGTGAGGTAAAGGAGAGCGTGCTTTAAAAACATTTCTGAAATAATTAAGTGAGGAGAATGAGGAGGATTGGGATACTTGTAGGGTAAATGTTAAAAAAAATCATCCACCTCAAAAAACATGAGAATGGGTTGGGTTGGAAGGGATCTTAAAGATCACCTTGTTCCAACCCCATGCCATGGGCAGGGACACCTCCCACTACACCAGGTTGCTCAAGGCCCCATCCAACCTGGCCTTCAACCCCTCCAGAGATGGAGCATCCACAACTTCCCTGGGCACCCTGTGCCAGTGTCTCACCACCCTCAGGGTATAGAATATGAGAAAAAGGATTTTAAAGGACAATTCACAAAAATCTTAACACACACTCACACCAACTCACTGTGGAATGAGGGTCCTCCCAAAGCCTGTAGACCCAGGAGCAGACCAGGGAGGATGAGCAGTGCACAGAAGAGATGAGGCTGTAGTAACAAAACACCCTGAACTAATTTTTTCATAGAATCACAGAATGTTTGAGGCTGGAAGGGACCTCTAGAGGTCATTTGGTCCAACCTTCCTACACATGTAGGGACATCTCTACCCTGGGCAGGCTGCTCAGAGCCCCATCAAGCCTGACCTTGAAGGACTCCAGGGATGGGGCCTCCCCCACCTCTCTGGGCAGCCCATTCCACTGATCTATCACCCTCAGATTAAAGGACTTTTTTCTAATATCCAGTCTAAATCTCTCCTTTCCCAGTTTAAAACCATCACTCTTGGTCCTGTCATTACAAACCCTTTTGAATAGACCTTCCCCTGCCTTCCTGTAGGTTCCCTTCAGATACATTTTCATGTGTGTCTTCTCCAGAGTAGAGGAACTTTTGAATGCTCCCATGTCAAAATTTTCTTTGCAGAGGTCTCCTCAAATGAGGTGTTAGATCCGAAGTATCAGTAGAAAACATTAAAGGAAATAAACAGGTTTACTAAAACCAGCTCTTCAAGCTTGAGCTGTATTCCTAAAAGCTCTGAAAGCAACTTGGAGATGATAGATGAGCTGATGAGAGCTGAACTACCTGTGTGCTGTGTAAGCTGTTAGGGGAAGCTCCCTCAGGACTGGAAAGTGGCTGATTAGATGTCAACTTCTTAAAAAAAATAATAAATCTGGAGGAGATCCAGAGGTTGACAAACCAGTAATTCTGATATTTGTACCAACCAAGGTAGAAATTACAATTTAAAGTGAAATTTCCAGACCAAAGCCCTAGAAACCCCTGTGGAGTCAGCGTGAGGATTTAGTCAACCATTGAGGCTTAATTCAGCAGAAATAAATCCAGTTGCTGTTGATTCTTTCAGTAGTGCCTTCAGATGTCACTGAATTTGAGGAGTATTTCAGGCACAGCCTGACTTGCCTTAACCCCTGCAGCATTTGAGTCTGGTCTTTAAGGAGGGATGCCAGTGAGACTCTGCATGCTGGTGAGATCCTGCATCTCCTCTGGCTTCTCCCCTATCTCTGGCTGTGTGATAATCCTGTCTCCGTTGCAGTGGGGCTGATAAATGGTGCTGAAACAACCTGATAGGGGAGGAGTGTGGCCAGCAGGTCAAGGGAGGTGATTCTCCCCCCTCTGCTCTCCTGAGACCTCAGCTGGAGCACTGTGGCCAGTTCTGGATCCCCCAACACAAGAAGGACATGGATGTGTTGGAGTGGGGCCAGAGGAGGGCTACAAAGATGACTAGAGGGCTTGAACACCTCTGCTGTGAGGCCAGGCTGAGAGAGTTGGACTTTTTCAGCCTGGAGAAAAGAAGCTCCAGGAAGACCTTCTTGTGGCCTTCCAGTATCTGAAGGGGGCTACAAGACAGGTGGGGAGGGTCTTCTTTCAAGGGCTTGTAGTGATAAGATGAGGGGTAATGGGTTCAAACTGGAAGAGGGGAGATATTGGGAAGGAGTTCTTTACTCTGAGGGTGGTGAAACACTGGCACAGGTTGCCCAGGGGGGCTGTGGTTGCTCTATCCCTGGAGGTGTTCAAGAACAGATTGGAAGGGACCTTCAGCAACCTGGCCTAGAGGGAGGTGTCCCTGCCCATGGTAGAGGGGTTGGAATGAGATGATCTTTAAGGTCCCTTTCAACCTAAACCATTCTATGGTAAGTTTATTGTTCTTTTTTGTAAGTTTATTGTTTCTTTTTGGTTTTAGTCCTTTTTTTCTTCTCCTGTCTGGTGAGTGATGTCAACTGGCTTATTTTGAAGGCCCAGATGCACATCAGTGTCAGGTGTAAGGGATGCTTTGCCGATGAACAGTTTCTTTACCTCTTTTTCTACCCATTTCCATCTCTGCACAGCCATTCACCTCCTTTTCTTTATTGTCAGATGTTGTGGACTGAAGCAAATGCTTCCCAAACCCATCCTGGGGGCCTTGTTCACATGCAGAACATGCCCACGATCAGCTTTACAGCTCGACTACAAAAATAGCTCAATTGAGAAATCTGCAAAGAGTGTGCAGAGGGCAAGCTGGTGGGGGAAGCAAATGAAAACTTCTTGGAATGGCCTCGCCACTAAAGAAGGATGGGTTTGTACCTTTAGCTTCACTTACAGTCAGTTTTGAGACATATTTGTAAAGCATCTCTTAATGTTTTCACCAGAGGGCAAAGTTCACTGTGAGCTTGAAATCCTACTTGAGAAGTTCCTGTAGCAATGCAGCTGATATAAAAATACTACTGCTGTGATATTTTTTTCTGCTCATCTCTCTTGTAGGAGGACTTAATAATAAATGAAGTCTCTTATTTCAGTCTAGCCACAAGGAATTTTGGTACTGGTGTAGCAAAGACCAACCAGTGTTGTTGAAGGCTCCATCCTTCTGGATCACTGACACAGGTTGCCCAGAGAGGTGGTGGAGACCCCATCCCTGGAGACATTCAAGGTCAGGCTTGATGGGGCTCTGAGCAACCTGTCCTAGGTAGGGATGTCCCTGCTTCTTGTAGGGGGGTTGGACTAGATGAACTTTGGAGGTCCCTTCCAACCCAAACCATTCTATGATTCTAACTACTCCAGGAACACTTGGTTTTACTCACATCAGATCTCTCCTTCTTTGTGGTATTTATTATTGGAGATTTTTGCTCCACATTTAAGAATCGTGGGTGGTCGAGTTGGCCATGGTCTTGTTGAGTACCCTTAAATGTGGTGGCCTTGCCATAAATAGCTTATTGACATTCCATCACTCGAGTCATTATGTGAGTCAGGCTGAGACGTAGAGAATATGGAGTAACAAAATCAATAGTTACCCAAAGTGCAGAGGACCTGTTGTGTTTCCATCTCCTTATAATGGCCTGGAGTTTACTGTTAACATATTTGCTTCACTGTCTGGCCTGAAACGAGCTGTCATTAGGACTCTGCATGTTAGAAAATGGTTTTATTGAGCTGCCAATGACATTAAAGTCTCATTTCCCTTTGAAGAGGCACAGAAATATTGTTCTGTTCATGTGCTGTAGCCATAACATTAAAATTTGATTATTGCTATCATTAGAAATCTGTATCCATACTAATGCAATTATCCATTTCCCCATGTATTGTTCCAGGCTTTCATTGAAGTACCTGTTAGAAAATGAAATCTGTTGTCGCCGAGGTATTTTTTTTTCTTTTTGTGGTTCTGCAAATTATTTTCTACAGCAGAAGGTCTATTAATGAATTCTGTGCTCCAAAAATCAATTTGGTAGAAGCATCCTTATACTAAAGAGCACTTTTTGTACCTTAGGTGAGCGTGGTAATCAGATTATTGGCTCTTTTTTCCTAGCAGAGTCATATTTGAGATGTAGAAATTCCTCTTTTTGCCTTTCTGAGAGCTGCAATCAATAGCCAAAATACATTCCTTGATTTATTGGAGGTGAAGCACGTTGAGTTACGTTAGGAGGGAATCTGACCCATTGGCATAATTGAATATCTATTGTTACAACAGAGCCTTTCACTCTCCTGCATCTCAACCACTTAGATGTTTCCCCACCAGCCTTGGGTGGCTGCTCCACATCCCCTACCTACGTGTGCTCTGCAGTGACCTTTGCTTTAGTGTTACATTTATTTTTCCTGTCCTCATTTCATTAGTTTTGTCAAGAGGAGGTGCCCTATTTTCCATAAGCAGATGATCTCCTGACCCTTCCTGCTCTCTCCAAACATTCCTGCTCTAACTGTATTTTAAGGATGACTTCACCAGAAAATACCAGGGGGGAAGAATTACTAAATGAGTTAAGGCATTAGTTCTCCAGAGAAAAGTCTGTTTACAAACCTGCAGTATTTATTACATACCTCATTTAGCTCATTCATCATTTTAATAGAAAAATGAATCTTTTCAGATGATTCTGAAATAATTTGAGGTAAGCTACATAGCCTGAGGGCAAACATGATTGCCAACTGCAGGGAGGGCCAAGCTGTGTCTGGAAAGTACACTGTGGTTGGTGGCTATAATTCACAATTTATGATAGTAACAAATATTAAAGGCTCCTATTTGGAAATGAGACTTAAGGTTTGAAAAGAGCACAGTACAAAATTAAATTGAGTGATAGCAGTTTTGTCTCTTGTTCTTCAATTTTCTATTTAGAAAGTAGAGTTTCTTTCTTGAAATATCTTTGAAAGTAGAGATTTTTTGAGGTTCACTCATAAGATTTTGTTTAGGTTTGTGTACATGATTCTCTTTCACCATGTGCTGCTGTTCTCAGGGTTTAGAAATGGTGGGTTTGTGCAGCAAATACTTTTTTTTTTTTTTTTTTTTGTAGTACTTTTCTGGGATAGCCAAAAAAGCGCACTAAAAGGAGAGCC
>VYZX01022221.1:0-10150 GCA_013401335.1 Brachypteracias leptosomus | reverse complement strand
TACTTTTAGGCATGAGCCAACAATGTGCACTCAAAGTCCAGCAGCCAGTGTCCTCCTGGGCTGCTCCCCAGCAGCGTGGGCAGCAGGGCAGGGAGGGGATCCTGCCCCTCTGCTCCAACCTGGGGAGACCCCCCTGAGTGCTGGGGCAGCTCTGGAGTCCTCAGCACAGCAGAGCCATGGAGCTGGGGGAGTGGGGCCAGAGGAGGCCCCAGCAATGGTGGGAGGGCTGGAAGCCTCTGCTGGGAGAGTTGGGCTTGGTCAGCCTGGAGAAGAGAAGGCTCCAGGGTGACCTTCTTGGGGTCTTGCAGTACCTGAAAAGGACTTACAAGAAAGGGGGGCAGTGAGTGTTTACAAGGGCTTGTAGTGATAGGACGAGGGGCAATGGCTTTAAACTAGAGAAGCATAGATTTAGATTAGATGTTAAGAAAAAGCTCTTTATGAAGGTGGTGAGAGCCTGTCCCAGGTTGCCCAGTGGGGTGTGGCTGCCCCATCCCTGGAACCATTGCAGGTGAGGTTGTCCGGGATTCTGAGCAACTTGGTCTAGTTGCAGATGTCCCTGCTCAGTGGGGATGGTTTTAAATGACAAGAGGGAGATTTAGACTGGATCTAAGGAAGAAATTTTTGCTGCTGAGGGTGTGAGAGGCTGTCCCAGGTCGCCCAGAAAGATGATTGATGCCCCATCCTTGGAACCATTGCAGGTGAGGTTGTTTGGGGCTCTCAGCAACCTGCTCTAGTTGCAGATGTCCCTGCTCAGTGCAGGGGGGTTGGACTAGATGACCTTGGAAGATCCTTTCCAACCCAAAGCATTCCATGATTCTACAATTTACTAGTAGTCAGGAATGGAGGATAAAGTTATTTTTGAATATTGAGGATGTGATCTGTCTATTTTGTTTTGGGTGAGAGGGGTTTGGTTGCTTTTTAGAGGAGGAAACAGGATACAATGAAGTGTCAGGAAGTGTTCAAGAGTATCTGGATGTGTTCAAGTCCACATTGAATTGGGCTTTGAGCAACCTGGTCTAGTGGGAGGTGTCCCTGCCATGGCAAGGGGCTTGGAACTAGATGATCTTGGAAGTCCCTTCCAAACAAACTATTCTGTAATTCTAAGTAGTCCTGTACATTTTGAAAATAACAAACTCTGTTGCAGTGTGTGTGCTCAGCTTTGTTTGAATGAAGATCCTATCACGGATCTGGCTCATGTCTCTCCTGGCACACGTTTCTTTTCTTGCTGCCTCTCTCCCTCTCTGGCATTTCTGCTGCAGGAGAAAGGGGTTTGGGATAGGAATCTGACTTTCTGTCTTTTCTGGGATGTTAAAGAGATGATGTGAAACTCTCCTGCATGCAAAAGCAGCTCTTGCTATGCAAAGAGAGATCGATAATGGGTTTTTCCAGCACTGCAAGAAATGAGACTTCCTAGCAGATAATTGTGAACCTGGAATAGTTTCCTTATCTAGACAAATACACCTGCCTTGAAGAAATGACAAAGATCCATTTGCATGTCTAAAATTACTTTATTAATAAGAGTGATCATTTTCCACCCCCCCTTGATATAGTTAAACAGTAAAAAATCATTTAAAGCAGCCTGTGGGTGATTGTGTTCTTCATGCTGTAGGTTGTAATCCCAGGGCAGCCTTTGTCATGTGAACTGTTAAACAAATGTTTTATTTCATCTCCAAAACTGCCTTTAAGTGCCTGGGAATGAGAAGCTGCTTCCCTGTATCTTTTCTGTCCCTTTACAACATCCATCCTGACATTTAAAATATTTATTTCAGTGGAACAATATGAATAATTTTCTCTTTCCTTCAGTTTTTCACTTGGCAACATGTTATAGACATACATTTATTTTAAATTTTTTACATATAATGCTTAATTGGCTTTTTTCTCTGTCAAATTTTGACAGCAAAAACGTAAAAATAGAAAATTTTGGAGTTAGGTGAGATGCATACAGCGAGCATTTAATCTCTTTAAAATTTCTTTTTGAATGGTGAGAGGAAAGTGTTTTGAGAGTCAAGCAGCATTTAAAAAGTGCTATTCTTTTAATTCTTATATAGCAAACTCCAAGATATTTGACAGGAGCCAAATGAATCACTGTGTTATCTTTGCATCCAGATGAAGATCTAGTGCTTTACAACGGCTGCTGCTCCATCAATTTGTTCTTTTGGTTGAATTCAAATTGAGTTCATTTTTATAGATTCACTACATAATCCTCTCCTCTCTCCTCCCTCATTCATTAACCAATTTGTTCTTGCTACTCCCTTTTTATTGAATGGTTAACAAAATTGCCATGCTGGCTGCTCAAATGAATGTCATCATTCCTTGTCATGCATGGGCTAAAAGTGAGCGTGTTAATCCTTTTTCTGTGCACTTTCCCCTCATCCAGGGGCAAGTCCTGTTTGTGCCATCAGGGTACCATGAAAAGAATGTTTTAAATTCTGTTTGAAAGAGACCTTTAAGATCATCTAGTCCAACCATCCCCCCATCCCTGCCAGGGCACCACTAACCCCTGTCCCTCAGCACCACATCTCCACACCTTGGAAACCCCTCCAGGGATGGGGACTCCACCACTGCCCTGACCAGCCTGGCACAGCCCACAACAACCCTTTTGGAGAAGACATTTCTCCTCAGCTCCAACCTCAACCTTCCCTGGGGCAACTTGAGGCCGGTTCCTCTTGTGCTGTCCCTTGTTCCTTGGGAGAAGAGCCCGACCCCACCTGGCTCCAACCTCCTCGCAGGGACTTGTGCAGAGCCACAAGGTCTCCCCTGAGCCTCCTTTGCTCCAGCCTCAACCCCCCCAGCTCCCTCAGCTGCTCCTCACCACACTCCTGCTCTACACCTTTCCCCAGCTCTGTTGCCCTTCTCTGGACACGCTCCAGCCCCTCAAGGTCCTTGTGGGAGTGAGGGGCCAAAAACTGACCTCAGGGTTCGAGGTTGGGCCTCTCTGATGCCCAGTGCAGGGGGACCATCCCTGCCCTACTCCTGCTGCACACACTAGTGCTGATCCTAGACAGACTGCTGTTGATCCTATTGGCCTTGGCCCATTGATCCAGCCTGTCCAGATCCCTCTGTAGAGCCTTCCTTGAAGCTTTGAGCAGAATACTCCTATATAAATATTCCTGTCCAGACTCCTCCTGATGACTTCTGGGCCTTTGGAGCAGTACACCCTACCAGTTGTATGACACAACAAAAGCCAAATCAGAGACAAATACATGCAAGGAATTAAAACATGTTCATCAGACAGAAGTCTTGGAACATAATATGGGCTGTCTCCTCCATTTCAACAAAACAATTTGCTGGGACTTGAGATTCTCATTCTGACTTTTATTTAATATTTGTTTACCCTTGGGTTAGGTTAATTTTGGCCAGGCAAATATTCCCTTGTTCTGTCCTTTAGAGTTCTCCAGTTATCATCCTTCCTTTGGATTGAATTAGAAGACTTACAAGAAGAAAGGTTGTTTGGAAGATGAAGGGGATGAAAATTAAGAGCAGTTTGCTTTACTGATGACCACCTGGATAATTAATTAAAATTGTTATTTTGTGATTATCTGTAACTTATCTGAGGCCTCTTCACTGTGTAAGTTGGTTACTTTGTTTAGGAACACCTGCTGAAAGGAGGAGACCAAGCCATTCAAGGAGGGCAGTTTGGAAATGATCTAGCCAACTATTTATAACAAAAGCCAGTATTTATTTTAGAAGATCACTAAATTGATGGTGTTGATGTTGCTGTTTTATGATGAACATGGGAGCAGGTTGCCCAGAGAGGTGGTGGAGGCCCCATCCCTGGGAACAACAAGGCCAGACTTGATGGGGTTCTGAGCAACCTGATCTAGTTAGAGATGTCCCTGCTCAGTGCATGGAGGATGGACTAGATGACCTTTGGAGGTCCCTTCCAACCCAAACCATTCTATGATTTGATGAGACTTACTCTGTGTCCTGTTGTATTTGCTACAGTCAGAACTCAGCCTGTTGTGAGCAAATTGTGAGACAAGGGCCCTTCCTTTTGAAGTGTGGAGCTGAAAGAAAGTGAGGATTTGTTGTGAGTAGCAGTAGGATGACAAAGTGGTACCTACAATATTCCTTATGCCTTAATTATGGGTTTATTTTGAAGTCATCCCTTTTATTTTTGTGTAACTCCCCTTAATTTTATATTCCTCCCCTTTTATTGAGAGCAGTTGAGAATCTGGATACTGGGTGTTGTTGGCAAAGCCTGTTTAGGAGTGAGCAGGATACGTGCTCCTTGCATCTCAGAAACCCTGGAATACTGGAGAAGTTCTGTCCTCTGGGACATATGTTGTGTCTCTGCTTTCCAGGCAATTTGTGGTGACAGGATTTCATAGGAGTGGGAGGAGGAGAGGGAGAAATCTTGAGTTTCCTTGTAACTAAACAGATGAATAGTCTATAACCCGCCAGCTTTGGTGTTCACAACTCTGCCCAATGTTATCTCAAACTTGAGTGTAGTTAAGGATGAGACACTGGTAGTAAATAGTTAATTAATTGTACTTTGCCTCAGAGAGGAAGAGCTGACTCTCCTGGCCTTCTTGGGGAGCTCAAAGTTCAGTGGTCGATGTTCATTTTCATCATTGATCATCTCCTTGAAGCTCTTTTGCATTTGAGAATCCTATTGCCACCTGATTTTTACATCTTTGGGGGTGAAACTAGATGATCTTTAAGGTCCCTTCCATCTCAAACCATTCTAGGATTCTTTGATCTCTTTCTCATTGGGGGAAATATCTTCTTGACTACAAGGACAAAAGTGTTTTGGTTTGGTTATGGGTTGTTGTGTGGGTTTTTTTATGTATTGAGTGCTTATTTTGTAGTACCCTTAATGACAGAATGGACCTTGTACCATTTTCTTCTATGTTGAGTGGTATAAGGCATGGGATTGACCTTTCAACCTTAGTACCACCAGGGTGATGTGAATAAAGTTGTTTTTCCTCATGCATTTCTGAAAGCCTTAGTCTGGTGCTGTGTTTGTATGAGAGAGAGAGTGAAAATAGATGTTAGGAGAGCTCCATTAAATATCTCCAAACAAACAAAAAAGCACTTTGACTTTAATGTTGGTAAAGACAAAGCAAATAAAAGAACCATCTCCATTCTCAGCATTAGCAACAATGATGTCATAGTTGTCTTTAACCAAAATATAAACCTAAGTGGTGCCTCAGATGTTTTTATTGGGTTTGGTTCTTAATACTTTTTCTGCTCTTTGGGCACTTTGACATATTCTTTATTTATTAGTATGTAATAGGATGATTTGTTTCTGCCTTGAGTTGTTGAAGCAGTGAAACTTCAGTGTTTCCTTAGGAGAACTAAATGATGCCTGTGAAATAAGTCATGTGCCTTTTTTTATTATGAAATGGAGTTTATAAAATCATAGAATCATAGAATTGTCAGGGTTGGAAGGGACTTTAAAGATCATCTAGTTCCAACCCCCCTGCCATGGGCAGGGACACCTCCCACTAGAGCAGGTTGCTCCCAGCCCCATCCAGACTGGCCTTCAACATTTCCAGGGATGAGATATATAAAAATAGAGAAGTCCTGTCAACTCTCCTTGTCCATCAGTTCTTGGTCTTAGTTGTTGCATTTGGTTAGTGGAGAGCCTACAAAAGCCAGTGTAACAATCTTCTTCAGGAACTGATATTTTAACCTTCACCAAAGTGAACAGTTCTTGAGAATTTGTGTATCATGAGTCAATGAAATGTGATCAAAAAGTGATACAATTATTAATGTTCACATAATCATTGCCATAGATACACTTACATAGCATATAGCAAGGTTACCTTATAGCAAGATCACCTTATAGTGACCTTCCAGTATCTGAAGGGGCCACAGGAAGGCAGGGGAAGGTCTATTCAAAAGGGTTTGTAATGGTTTTAAGCTGGAAAAGGAGAGATTTAGGCTGGATATTAGAAAAAAGTTCTTTAATCTGAGGGTGATAGATCAATGGAATGGTTGAGGCACCATCCCTGGAGTCCTTCAAGGTCAGGCTTGATGGGGCTCTGAGCAGCCTGCCCTAGGTAGAGATGTCCCTACATGTGTAGGAAGGTTGGACCAGATGACCTCTAGAGGTCCCTTCCAGCCTCAAACATTCTATGATTCTATGAAGATGTGCTGGGTGGTTTCAGGTGCTTGGAGATAGGCTAATACCTACTCTGCTAGAGTTGATCATAATCTGTATTCTAGAAGAGCCATACTGGTAGGGAGTGGTGTTTTGGGAAAAAGGAAGAGAAGTGACAAAGGAAAAATATTCTGCTTTGGATGTAATTTTGAGTTTCCATGGCTTTTCATATCCAGGTCCGAGGAGGTTTCTGGAATATGTTGAGATGCTCAAGTGTTGTAACCTTCTTGCTCGTGACAACTCCCTGAAAGGAGGTTGGAGCCAGGTGGTGTCGGGCTCTTCTCCCAAGGAACAAAGGACAGGACAACAGGAACCAGCCTCAAGTTGTGCCAGGGGAGGCTGAGGTTGAAGATGAGGAGAAATGTCTTGGTGGGCAGGGTTGTTGTGGGCTGTGCCAGGCTGGGCAGGGCAGTGGTGGAGTCCCCATCCCTGGAGGGGTTTCCAAGGTGTGGAGATGTGGTGCTGAGTTAGTGGTGCCCTGGCAGTGCTGGGTCAATGGTTGGACTCAATGGTCTTAGAGGTCTTTTCCAACCCAAGCGATTCTGTGATTCTAAACTGGTTTCAGCTGTCAAGTCTACTGTTTAAAAAATTCACAGGAAGGATATGGAAGAAGTTTGTCAACATCTGTTTTTGGGAAACAATGGCCAAAGATGACAATATTTACTTGTCCCAGGACAGAGTTGGGGTTATTCAGTCTGGAGAAGAGAAGGCTCCAAGGAGACCTTATTGTGGCCTTCTAGTATCTTAAGGGGGCTACAAGAAAGCTGGGGAGGGACTTTTTAGGCTGTTGGGTAGTGGTAGGACTGGGGGGAATGGGTCAAAACTAGAGGTGGGGAGATTCAGATGAGATGTTAGGAAGAAGTTCTTGCCCAGGAGGGCGGGGAGACACTGACACAGGTTGTCCAGAGAGGTGGTGGAAGCCCCGTGCCTGGAAATTTTGAAGGCCAGGCTGGCTGGGGCTGTGAGCACCCTGGTGTAGTGGGAGGTGTCCCTGCCCATGGCAGGGGGGTTGGAACTAGATGATCTTTAAGCTCCCTTTCAGCCCTGACAATTCTGATTCTATGATTCTTGCTTAACTTGGCTAATACTTACAAATTCCTTGTGAGCTTGGAAGACCCATCGTTCTGCCAGCCTGCTAAGAGCCTGCAGTGTCTTTTTAATAAACAGCCGAATTCAAATCACGTTGATAAATAAATAAATAAAAATCCATTACTTCTCATTTTGCTCATTATCATGCAGACAAGCAGTGGGGATCATGACATTAGGATAAGGAAGTGCCTTCTGATTCTGCTTGGGAGAAAGAAGCTCTTGCTGTTCCCCCCTTTCCCCCCCTCCCCCCTTGGGCTATGCAGTGGTAATAAATGAGCAAGTCCCGAGGATTTGATGATAGATAGTTAATGGGGCTGTGCTGGAGCCAACAGGCTTGTTTCCACAGCAGCTGTCACAATTCAGAGTCATTAGCATACCTTTAATGGTTGAGCTTCTAAATTATTTCTACCAGGGCGTTTAGCGTACGTCAAGGAAAAAATCCTGACATTGAGAAAGGAGCTTTGGGTGTAGGTGAATGGATTTTGGCCAACTGTTGGTGTGTGTACGTGTGAAGGGTGTGAGAGTGACTCAAATTTGTAATTTTGGAGGTAATCAAGTTGACTTTCAAAGTCCCTTTAGGACTATGTGTCTGTCTATCACCCACCACAGGATAGGAAGGACATCGAGGGGCTGGAGCAGGTGCAGAGAAGGGCAACAAAGCTGGTGAGAGGTCTGGAGAACATGGCTTAGGAAGATTGACTGAGGGAACTGGGGGTGTTAGAGAAGAGGAGACTGAGAGGAGACCTCACTGCTCTCTACAACTACCTAACAGGAGGTTGTGGTGAGGCTGGTGTTGGGCTCTTCTCCCAAATTACTAATGGCAGGACAAGGGGAAATGGCCTCAAGTTGCATCAGGGGAGGTTTAGATTGGATATTAGGAAGAAGTTCTTTGCTGCAAGAGTGGTCAAGCACTGGACCAGGCTGCCCAGGGAGGTGGTGGAGTCACCATCCCTGGCGGTGTTTAAAAAACCAGCAGATGTAGCACTCGAGGCTATGGTCCAGTGGTCAGGGAGATACTGGAATGAAGGTTGGACTTGGTGATCCTGGAGGTCCTTNTCCTGGAGGTCCTTTCCAACCGTAATGATTCAGTGATTAACCCTGGCCAGGCTGGACTGATGGGCTGGGAGTGGGTCCAAAGAAGGGCAACAAAGCTGGGGAAGGATGTGGAGAACAAGTCATATGAGGAGTGGCTGAAGGAACTGGAGTTGTTTAGTCTGAAGAGCAGGCTGAGGCGAGACCTTATCAGTCTCTACAGGTACCTTAAAGGAGGTTGTGGAGAGGTGGATGCTGGTCTCTTCTCCCAAGGAACAAGTGATAGGACAGGAAGAAACGGCCTCAAGTTGCACCAGGATCAGTTTAGTTTGGACATTGGGAAGAGTTTTTTCACTGAAAAAGTTGTCAGTCCCTGGAACAGGCTGCCCAGGGCACTGCTGGACCTGTTTTTGAACCTCTCCAGGGATGGTGACTCCACCACTTCCCTGGGCAGCCTGGTCCAGTGCTTAACCACTGTTTCAGTAAAGAATTTTTTCCTAATATCCAATCTAAACCTCCCCTGATGCAACTTGAGGCCATCACCTCTTGTCCTTTCATTAGTTCCTTGGGAGAAGAGACCAACACCAGCCTCACAACCTCCTTTCAGGTAGTTGTAGAGAGCAATGAGGTCTCCTCTCAGCCTCCTCTTCTCTAGACTAAAAAGTTCCAGTTTCCTCAGCTGCTCCCCATAACACATGTCCTCCAGACCCTTCACCAGCTTTGTTGCCCTTCTCTGGACCTGCTCCAGCCCCTCAATGTCTCTCTTTTGGGTCGATACTTTTCTTTTTAGAGGCCTGTGGCTTCTGTTGGATGCGGACTATAAAGGAAAAAGCTTATTATTATTATCTATTCAGCAGTGCTGACAGTCCAGTGCCTGAGAAAGTGTTAAGGTGATAAATATATTAGATTTAAAGATTCCATAAACCCAGGGTTTGAAGTTCAACAGATAAGAAATATCAGCTAAAATATCTTCTGGAATCCTGATTTTGCTGTGCTGCTATTGTCTGATGTAGCTTATTTGGCTGTAATTTTCTCTATTTCAAAAACCAAATAATCTTCCTTCTCTTCTTTATCTTTCTAAAGTCCCATGAAAGGAAAAATCTTTCATATAAGATTTTGGATACTGGGGAGAGTGGTATAACTGTTATTCCATGTGAACTACTGGAGAAACCCAGGACATTCATCTTGTCATGCCTTTTGTGAGCTTCACAAGTTGTCCTGAAACCACAAGTACACTGGAGGAGTTGGGGATTCTCAGTCAATCTATCTTTTATATAAGAATATATTTGGGTTTTAATTATTTTTTTTTTTAAATGTGGGTATTTCTTTCCCAAATTCTGTTCTTAAATTGTTTTCTTAGACACCTGTTCCTATCTAAGCTTCTCCCATTCCCCCAGTTCTTACTCAGATCTTCTGCTTCTTTCCACCTCTGCCAACCCCTGTGGCTCCCTCCTGCCCGTGGTCACCCCATTCTTCATTTATTTCCTTCTCTTTACTTTCTTTTTCTCCTATTTTCAACTCTTTCCCTGCAAAAGAACCACCAAATCCTTCTGTTCATAACTTCAGGAGAAACTGCAGCTTCTTTTCTGTGATGCCCTGGAGCTAATTGTCTTCTTAGCTTCTGTTAGCACCATAGAATCATTTAGGTTGGAAAAGACCTCTAGATTCATCAAGTCCAGCCTTTGTCCAGTGTCTCCCTGACCCCTAGACCATGTCCTGAAGCACCACATCTACTTGTTTGTTGAACCTCTCCGAGGATGGTGACTCCAGCACCTCCCTCTTGCCTTATGCTACAGTGGCTTGGAGCTGGTGGAAGGAATGATTGCACAAGGAATCACAGAATGGTTTGGGTCGGAAGAGACCTTTATAACTCATTGAATCCAACCCCCCTCCACTGTGCAGGGACATCTGCAACCAGAG
>VYZX01022217.1:0-29217 GCA_013401335.1 Brachypteracias leptosomus | reverse complement strand
GAGCCCTAAACGGAGACAGCAATACAAGTAATGCTCATGACAACTAATTGTTAGTATTTCACTAATCATTTAAAAAAATAAAACAAGTACAGTTTTTTTGATTGTATAGATAAGAATGTGGTTTTGGTGGTTTTTTTCTTTAACACTGTAAGACTCCAATCTTTGTTGTTAAAGAGAATTTAAAAAAAAATGAAGTAGGTCTGGTCCTAATCTTATTTTGGGTATTCAAAAGGTTCTGTCTGAAGACAGAACCCAAATTGAGAATGACAGAAGTCTGTGTGTTCCAGCTATGAGGAAAGACGGTCTGAGACACCAAAGAAAAATCTCATGCTCTTTTGTTTTCTATCAAGTTGTCCAGTCTGGTCCCAGAACACTGCACGTCCACACAGCACAGTGAGGTGTCAAGCTGAAATACTAAGGGCCAAGAAACTAGATAGTGCTATCAGCACAATGCTGGTACAGCTGCACAGAGCTAGCTATGTTGCCTCCAGCCCTCCAACTGTCTCATTCAATGCTGTATCTGGCTGTGGTGTGACAATATGTTAAACTGTCTGCCTGGCTTCTGGTGACAGATCAAAATTAGTGTGGCTAAATGATGCCAAGTGCCAGTCCAGATTGTTTCTATTCTGCCATTTCAGATATGCTCAAGCACCCCAATGAATTAAGTTTTTTATCAATAGCTTCATGCCAGATCAAGTTCTGCCTGTTCTCTTGCATGGAACATAAAAACCATAAAAGTTGGCATAAATGTGATGTGTATTCTGGTTAATTTGACGAAATAAAAGTGTTTGCCCAAGTCCATCTGGATCAAATTGGTTCTTCATGTGTTACAGTAGCACACAGGTCTGATGGGGGACACATGACCTAAGGATGTCTGAACAGAAGTTTGTTGTGTAAAATAGACATAGAGAAATCAACAATAATAACAACGAAAAACTAAAAACACAGAGATCTGTACATTTTCTTCCTTACTTGAAATCCAGTGGATTGCTTACAACTGCCCTCTATTGCTTTTGCACATATCTGTAAAGAAAAACTGTGATTGTACTAAGCTAATCAATGACTAACATGACTGATAAGAGAATAATAACCATAAGTGTTTAAGACAGCCTCTAAATTGCCAACATCTGGGTTTTTTCCTCAACACTTAGTGTTTAATGTTTTAAATTCCCTACTTGGAAAACAAATAAACACTTAACAATCTCACATTTGATTACATGTTTTACTCTAATATATTTACATATGTGTATATAAAATATCATATGACTCATATCCATCCATGTATATTAAAAAAATTATATCTTTTTAAATCTAGTCTTTACAGTTTTGGAGAAAGCTTACTAAAATAATTTCAGTCAAAACTAAAAGGAAAAACAGAATAATAACATTTTGTTCTTCCCTCTTATCACCTTAAAGCCTCATGATTTATAAGATCATTGAACATTTGGTCTTGGAAGCAAGTTTTGCACTTACTCTTATAAAAAGTTGAATCAATTACGCATAGTGAACAAATGATTAAAAAATGCATAATCTTTGATGAATGACACACAAAAGCAAAATTTGTCAGATAAAATATTCCTAAAAATATTTGGCTTGGCTCTAAGCAAACAACAGATATAATGAAAAGTAGACTGAGTTTTGCTTTTTTCTTTATTTTACTGAAATATTAGAAATATAGCTAAAAGTTTTAGAGCTTTTTCTGGCAAGTGTCCTTTGACATCTTGAGGATTTCATTTGTCATGTGTGGAGTCAGCAGGCTGGAAAAGAGAGATAAGTACATGTAGTCAGACCAAGGCAGTTGCAATCCTTAAAGTGGGGGTTTGCCCTGTTAACTGGCTGCATTAAACAAAAAAATAATAAATAAATAAATAAAGGATTGAGGGTTTCTTTTTTATTGTCTCTCAATGATTTCCATATTACATCTGCTCAGTTCTCAGTTTAAATGTAAAAAACTGTGGTATTTCCCTCTAACTGTTCTGCTTTCAAACTCATCCTAGGCTCTGAAAGTGAAGCTGAGCTTTCTTTGGCTCAAACGTCTCCTACAAAGACCCTGCAATCTGACTGTTGCTAGGAATTCAGTTGATGGTGTGCCAGCTGCAACCAAGCCCAGTTTATCTCCCGAGAGCTGCATTGGTTCTGCAGTGCAACAACAGGCATAAGTAACAGCAATTTGCTCTAGCAAAGAGGCTGAGGCCATCAACAGATAAAGTAGCACGTGTGTCAGAAGACTTTTTTTACCTTCGTGACTGTGGCTTTAGATTGTTTAGTCACCTTGGACAAATCACTCCACTTGCTCTTGTTTTCATTCCTACATAAGAAATAGCCTCTCAAGTAGACGATATAAAATAGGATAGAGACTGTATAATAATTACTTGATGTACAGATAGCCAGGAAAGGGCTAATCATATGAAGCCTAGTCTTCTTTTAGATTAAAAAATATGACTACAAATATTTAAGAATAGAATAAAGCCGAATGTATTTTCTTACAAATTACACATTAACTCTCACTGGGAGAAAAGGAATATCTAAATAGATAATTATCCTGACATGAAGTCAGTTAACATAAACAACAAAGTTGAGGACAAAGTTAGGAATTTTCTGATTAAAATTTATTACCAAACAAAAGATTAAACTGAGAAGAAAAAAGAGGGGGGAGGAAAGAAAATGGAACTGAAAATGAAAGAAAAATGTGTATTGATATGCATTCACACTGGGTCAGCAATGCTTATATACTTGTTGCATGAACTATGTTATTCTGTATAAAGTCTTTCTTCCCACCTTATCAAATAAGGGCAGACGAAAGATTTCACAGTTTCTTTGCACGTAGATGTATTATGGCTTTCTTCATCATGTGACTAAAAGAAATGAAATTTAAACTCTCTACTAAAATCTTTAAAACAATAGATTTCTAATTCTCCTCATGGCTTGGATTATTTTTGTGTTGTCCACTGTGGTTCTTGCAAGACTCAAGAGTTAGACATCAGGGTAGGAAGAGGGAAAAGAGAAGTAGTCTTTGATGCCCTTTAAATTGTTGATTTTCTTGCCAAAGACATCAACACATGACATACACTTGCCAGATGAGAGAAGTCTTGATGAGATCAAAAACTATTATCATCAACTGTCTATTTTCTCATGTTATTTTGATATAGAAACCAAAGCGATGGTTGCAATGGACATTTGCAAAGTTCCAGATTTCTTGAAGAAAGAAAGTTAAAACAGGTACCATGTGGTCTAAAGGAGGAAATGGACACAACAGTCTGAGTGATTTTTTTGGCTGGTTCAACTTCATGACTGACATCTACTCACCAGTGAATTTAATTTTAAAAGGGCAAAAATTTTCTACTGCCTGGAGAAGTGTCAATAAGAATTAAAAAGTTAATGAAAACAAAAGGTTTAGTTTCTTCCATTTACTTTTTTTTTAGTTTGGTTTGGTTTTTTATGAAGAAGGTTAAAACAAGATTAATGATGTCCTTTGTTTTTTACAGTCCCTAATTCTCCTCAGCTCCTGGCTGTTTTGAAGCACTCATTTTCTGTTTACTTTTGTTTTCATCATTCTGCTGAGCTTTTGTAAGTTTCCAATACTTCTGTCAGGGATTACACTTAAATCCTACTTGACAATTTGTTGTGCTGTTAAAGGCTTTATTGTGGGGGAAAAAAAAAAAAGGGAGTCCATATGAAGATTTTACTGACTTACTTTTAAAAGAAGAAGCTATTGAAAATGACTGGATAGAGAATAAAACCAGTCTCTAGTTCTCTATGAGAGGAATGCACTCTCACATATACAAAAATTTACAAACAGCAGTTTTTGCAAGTAATAATTTAATGCTTTCTTTCCCAGCTTAATCATGTTCTTTTACTTCTAATTTCTTACCAGCTCATCAGAAGTGATTTCTTCACAGAGGTTATAAAATCATAACACATTTTAATAATCCCTCGTAAAGAGATAGTAAGGATAAAAGTTTTTCACACTCCCCATTAATGGCTTGATAAAAAAGGGTAAAAAAGAAAGCTATGAATTCTTTAGATGTTATTCTGTGACACGGTGGTTGCAAAGTCATTATATAATCATAAATAGCCTGAGCAACAGAGATATTGTTAAAAAGGGTCATTCTATATCATTCTCGCTCTCCTGTGCCTGTCATGATCTCAGTAACTCTCATGTATGACATGCATGCAAGGAAACTTAAACTAAGGTAATGAAATATGAGGAAACTGGGACTATTTAGTCTAGAGAAGAGAAGGCTGAGGGGAGACCTTATTGTTTCTACAGCTACCTGAAAGGAGATTGTAAAGAGGTGGGTGTTAGTCTCTTTTCATAAGCAACTAACAACAGGAAATAGTCTCAAGTTGCATCAGGAGAGGTCTAGATTGGATATTAGGAAGAAACTATTTACTGGAAGAGTGATTAAGCATTGGAACAGGCTTCCCAGGGAAGTGGCTGAGTCACCATCCCTGAAGGTATTCAAAAAACATGTAGATGTGGTACTTCAGGACATAGTCTAGTGGTCATGGTAGTATTGGGTTGACAGTTGGACTTGATGATCTTGGAGGTCTTTTCCAACCTTAATGATTCTATGATTCTATGTTAGCGTTCAAAATCGAACCAAACACTCCTTTACTCGAAGTAGGAAGATATGTAAGAGCCTATGTGCATGCCAGTGCATTGAATAATTCAGCATTTCTAAAGAAACAAGTGTATTTGATAAAAGTTTAAGTTAGGCTTGTGAGAAGAGCAGAAAAAACTCATGATTCCTTTTAAAAGAATAATAAAGATCATCAGTCCCTGAGCTAGAGGAGATGTGGCTGACAAGACTTTATGGCACAGAACAGCTCCTTTTGAGACTACATTCAGATCTAGAAACAATATGGCTTAATTTGAAGAAAGTACATGTGAGCTAAAACATCCTGCCTTTGCTGGGCAGCTATACTAGTCACCTAGGTAACTCATTCCAGTGACAGCTGACTCATTCCAGCCACATGGGAGGTATACACGTAACTCTTTTCTGCATTTTTCTGAATAATTCTGGCAGGACCATTTCAGATTACCCTGCTAGTAATCTGCTGGTGAAGGCATAACCTTAGAAAAGTGTTATCAAATCCCTTGTAATCCATGGAATTGTGCGAAACAGTTGGAAACTTGCACTGGAATGGTTGCATCCTCTGATCAAACATTTTTTTCTATTATATCGCTGAGACACCATAGAAAAGGAATGTCTACCCTGCAGGAGTGAAGCAGGGTGTAACAGAATGCAAATTGTCCTCTCAGGCCAAAAGCAGGAGCAGCAACCAGAAACCATTCCAGGAATTTTACTTCAGTTTCACAGGACTCAATTCTAAAAATTAGAATTAGCATACAAAAAAAGGCTTGTAATAATGAAACATAAGGAAAATAATCTATTAAAAAGCATATCTGAAAACTTAGAATTAAATATTTCAACAGGTCCTTGCCATAAGTTTGAAAGAGTAATTAAATTGTACTTGTTCAAGCAAGCAGAATTCACAGGATGACTAATAGAAGATACTTGCTATTAGCATAGAAATTTAAACCACTGAAACTGTAGTACATTTTCTGTTGTCCCTTTTTTGTGTAAACAATATGGTTTATAAAAGATTTATACTGAGAAATTAATGTTATTGCAAAACTAAGTATTGCAATATTACATATTTTAAACAAAATAGATTTCTTATAATGACTTTTAGCCTTTTATCATTATTTGCAGTGTGTCAGAGGCTCAGAAAAAGAAATACACTCTGGGGGCAATCAGACACAAACATGGTATTTGTTCTTTACCTAAATACAATTTCTATTTGGCTGCCTCCTTGTTACCTTTGAGATATAAAACCTCATGAGGTCTGAGTCAGATGCAGTAATGTTCCAATAAGTCAATCTAGTGGGATGCCTGTTCTGATTATCCTGATTCATCTTCAGTGTAAGCTGCTGATATATGCATGTAATAATATACCAGTGGAGAGTATTGAAGAAAATCTGGCTTTTATATAATTTGCTACGAAAGCATTTGCTGTAAAGAACTACAGAGTTATATAATCATCCTAGTAGACACAAACCAAGCTTTCCTTTGTGTGCTACTGAAGCACTGATAATTTGTTATCCATTGTGTCCAATTGATTTATTCCTTTGCTTTGCTGTTTATATATTAAGTTACCGATAACCAAAGCCTATAGAATTCAAGCAACTATAACAAGATTTGAGGGTGTTTGAGCACTTATTTCTAGGGTAGGTGTATTTTTTTAATGTGAGAAGGTAGAATTTGCTGGTATTATTTTTTCTAGCTCCTTAGATGAAGAAAGCTATAGTAGCCGAAGACATTTATGTGATATAAGTATCCTAATGAAAATGTAGTTGCTTCCAGGAAAAGATTTTGTAAGAATTGGGTCTCTAACTAGTATTGCTACACTGACAAGTGTTACTAGTTTAAACGTAGCCACAGTCTTAGTTACTACATTTGTTCCAAATAAACAGTTTTCAGGGGAAAATGAGCATCCCACCCTGTGGATTCCCAAAAGTAAGAGTATCAAAACTCCTGAATTTTTAAGGGGAAACGATAGAAAAAAACCCCTTTATGGTTAGAACAAGTCAGCTCCCCTGCTAAGTAGGTCTGAGAAACTAAAAATCTTCAAGAAATAAAGCATAAAAGATGTTTCCATGAAAAACTGAGATGTTTTTCATGACAGATGTTTATCCCTGTAGGTGGTGAGGAATAAGTGCCAAGTATTATTACTCTCTAAGAGAAAATCCCCATTTAGGGCTTGTGTATCACCTTTGTGTATTACCAGAGAGATGCATTTGAACAAGTGCCAGAGTTTAGAATCACAAAAGAAAAGTAACCCAATAGGAGGAATTTTACATACCTACCTCCCATCGACTCCAATATCACAAAACACAGTTTCTGCGTTAAAAAATATTTTCACTGTTGTAAAGACCATCACAGCCCTACTAAAAATATTCTAATTTAAGCTGATCACCAGCCGGTTCTCCCGTGTGCCAACATTTAATGGAGTGCAAATATGGTCAGAATTTAATGGCATAATAAATGACTATAGCTAATGAGCAATCCTCCCCACAACTATCCTAGGCTTCTCAGTGTAGACAGTGTGTCTCATCTGCATTTACTAAGAGGGTAAATTTGCTAAGAGTCAATCACTATTAGTACTGTATACACTCAAAATAAAATAAAAACCAACAACAACAAAACCAAAAACAAACAAACAAAAACAACAACAAAAATGTGCTACTATCCAGCTAGAGGCTCCCAAAAGGAAACTAGTGATCATTTAGATCAATAAGGAAATCCACATATATAGTCATATTTTGCCACTGAGATTGTACTGAACTATAAAAATAGAATGATTTAAAAATATGGAACATCTTTTCTCTGCCTCACCTGTTGCATTTTGTATTCCATAATTAATATATTTGCTGTGCATAAGCTGGATTCTTCTTTGGACTTCGATACCTGATTGTCTTTAGCTCCTAAGCATCTACGATCATAATGCATTCTTTTCTTCCACTTAATGCAAACAGAATAACCATTTATGTGTCTTGATGACCTAACACTATGAAATGGCTGCAGGTGATGAGAGAGAGCATATTGGATTTCACAGGAATGATTGATCAACACTGCTTTCTAATTGGCTCTAGTAGATATTTATCATCGCTTACAGAAGATCTAAAATCAATGGAGATTTTTATGAAATGTACAGATGTGTCAAATGAGCACATGCATGCAGTATAACAACAGCTATGATAACAGTAATAAGTCTCTTGCAAAAGGCTGTACAGCAAAATCCCTTTAGAAATTATCAGATACATCATAAGACCTGATAGAATATTGACAGGGGAATAGTCAGTTTTACTCATTATTTTTTTCTTCTTTTTCTTTAACTAGCAAAAAGGATGCAAAGACAATATGAGAAGAAAATCTCCTTTACAATATCCTTTAACCTTCAAGTAAAAAAAGATGTAGGGTGATTTAGAAAAGAACCCCTATTTTTATGGTTTCTGCCTGATCAAATAGAACAGCCCAGAAAAGAAACAGGGAAAAGATCAAAGTCATGGAAATTAAGGATTTCTACTTAAGGATTTGCAGCTTAGTCACCTCTGTGCCTCTGTGTACTCATGTAAGCAAGTCAAATGGACACATATACCTATTTGTCTGTGTATTGATGGATTTCATTCAATTTGAAGCTATAAAACTTATATGAGCACAAATGCTTTGTAAATATAACATGTAAGCTCTTCCTGTTCAATTTAATTCTGTGTTTTTGTAACGTAATGTTGAAGGGTAACTTTGCCAACTCTATACCTGTCTACTGAGAGCAGCAAAGAGCAACAAATTTTCTATAGTAAAAAAATATGTATCAAATTATTCTCATTTGTTAATATGTAAATGTGTGAACAATCAATAAAAAATATGGCAAATGTTCATGAAATATTCTTATTTTATCTAACAATTGTAATTTAGATTTTTGTCACATCTTAGAATGCGTGCCCTTACTATAAAAACACTACAGGATATTTTATAAAAGAATATAAAAATGCATCTCTGCTGTAGTGCTATTATTTAATTTACCTTTATTTTAAGATATCTGGGGAAATCTTCAGTTACAAAAGAGAAGACGACATTTTTTGTTATGCCAATTGTAGGGAAAATAATTTTTCCAAGTAATTGTGCTAGATATTTTTAACCTAAGATAGCAAATTAGCACACAGTTGCAAGGTTTCATTTCAAGATATGTGAACCCCTCATTGCTCTTTACTTCATGACATAATATATATAAAAGCTAAGAGTTCTTACAGTCAATTTAATTCTGGTGGAATCACATAGGCCTGAAACAGTATGTGAGTAGCACAATTACAAAATAAAGATGTTACAGAGGTATTAGTTTTCATGTCTATACATTGTTCTGTACACATAAGGAATGCAAAATTTTCACAACTAAGAACACAAAGCTTATGTGCTTCTACATTTGCTCGTGGAAAGCATCCACACAGAGATCCAAAAGCCTCAAATCATCACCACCTCCAAAAGTCATGCAAAGTTCCGGAATATTTTAACAAGAAAACGTAAAGATGTACCTACATCTAGTAAACGTTTGCACCATCCTTCATACCTGATTTCTTCTATAGTCAAAAATTAATATTTTAGTCAAAAAGATATGGGTTTTTTATTAGCAATGAAACAGAAAATAACAAGTAGAACTAGGATATTCATTTTCATATAGTACACTTGCTTTAGGAAATAACTTTTTATGCAAATATCTTTTATATCCACTAAGTAGGGAAGGGAAGCCTTCAAAAGGAAAGGGGTGCTGAGTGTGACATCAGGCCTCCTCAACAAGGAAAACAATCCCACTGTACCCAAACAGCACAGCAGAGTAGATCTGGCGACAAAGGCCAGGGCTGGCCACTACTCAGCTGGCCAGGTAGGTCTGGAGCAAGGATGCAGGTCCCATGTAAGGCCAGGGAGCCATTTCAGCAAGGACAGGTCACAGCTCCAGAGGTGCAAGGCACAGACACAGCTGTGGTATAGCTTGGGCATGGACCAAGGATGTAAATCATTGTCCAAGCAAGGGGAGGCTTATCCCATCGCTTCTCACTACTTTTTTGTTTTCCCAGCAGTCTGATTCAACATTACATGGCTGCACCACATCAGAGGAGACATTGAGCAGGGTCAGCTAAATCCCTGACAGGGCTGTTATGAGCTTGCAAAGGACAAGTATGAAGAAAAATAGTTCAGAATAGTTAGATCCTGCTGCACTCCAGGCCCTGAGAAAGAGTATGGCCTAAAGACAAAAAGCAAGAAATTTTTTTCAGGTTTCACTGAAATATCCTAGCAACAGTCCAAACTGGGGACTGTAAGCAACTTGTTCAGATGAATGATATTTATTAAAACTTCTCTTTGTATCCAGGATGTTTTGAACCATACCATCTGACTTCTAGAGGAAAAAGCCCTTCCAATACCTAGCAAATGTTCCCCATGGGCAGTTTCTACAATGTGCTACTGTTGTGCTGTATAAGAAGTATACTTTTGCCATCTTATACCACTTCTCTCTACAGATTATGTTTTCTGGCATGACTACACCTCCCACCACACAGTTGCTGTGTTTTCTGAGCTGCTCTAGACTGCCCAAATGTCTCCAGCCATAACACTTCAGCAGAAATGTTAATTATTAGTAAAAGCCAGCATACAGAGGAGACTATGTATGGACAACTACAACTCTCATGAGAAATGAAAGTAAAACTTCCTATGAAAGTTGTAGTCCAAGAAGTAGACTTTTGCTCTTACAATTTTGAATAAATGGGAGCCATTTTTATTATGCAGATTTTTTAAAAATAGGCCTAAATTTCCTTCATAACACTTCTTTCTTTTCCCTCAGTTACACAAACATGACATACATATGCCTCATCTAGTTAAAAGACAACTTTCCATCAGAAGTCATTTTATAAGCCAATTTATCAGGTGATTCTTAAAATAAATAATAGCTTATTTAATTTCTGCCTACTATTACAGTCAAATTTCTACCTCTGTCCTGAATATAACAGAACAGGATTAGCATCTTTATGCATAGGGCTAGGCAGCTTTCTGGCTATTACTGTGCCAGGAAAGAACATCACAATAGATGGGCATAGTGTGGAGGTACGGCCTCCACAGCCGACCAAGTGAATATTTCAGGCACCTGTCAAGCTTTGCCCTTGCAACAGTATTGCCTGTGCACAAAATTTTTTAAAAATGTAAAGACAAATGGATCAAGCAGCAGTTTGTAAAGCATAGAGGAGTGAGAAAAAAAATCATAGCTGTACCGCATCCTCCAGCGTGGTTTATGTAGGTATGTAAATGCAGTCAGACAAAGATCATATGCTGGATGAAACCAAGCCTCTGCATGACTGTACATTTTCTTCTCTATACTTCACAGAATTATATTCTAACCAGTCATGTCATTATAGAACAGCTAAATCCTAAATTTAACTTTGATTTAGTCTTTCGTACAGGGATTAATTTTCTAGCAGTTAAAGATTCTTGTGACATTGTTTTCATCTTCTCTTTTCCTTTGCGTGAATTTTGTATTGAATGTTTTTGGAATTCAGATAATAAAGAGGAATAAATAAAGCTGTCACCTTACTGAAAGAAACTAGCAAGACTCATCAAGATAATGACTGGGTACTGTAAGCTATATACAGCTTAATTTCTGATTTCTTTATCTGACATCAAGATTAGTTGCTTAGCTGTGGGGGACCTCAGCTGGACTGAGGCCCTTGGACAGAGTGGCTTTGACCTTGAGAAGATTCCATTCTACCCTTGAGAGAATAAACAAGAACAAGAATAACTGTGAGATAAACAAGATGTTGACCAAAAACTGAGGGGCAGGTGTTCTTGTGGCAGAAAAGCTGAGTTGTGAACTGTGCGAGTATTGTCCAATGACAAAGAATAATAACAACTTTGGACCAATGGGGAAAAGACATATCTGGGGAAAACAAGGAGAAAAGAAAGTATAAATGTACTGAGAAGGAGAGCAATAAAGATTTCTGCTTTGCTTGCTTGCTTTTGTTAAGATTTGTTGTCGCTTTGTCCGTCCCGACCGTGACACTTAGCTATTATCAAAATTCAAGGTTAAGTAAAATAGGAAGAGAACATTACCTTGGTAGTGCACATAGACAATTAGATAAGCTAGATTCAGTTTCAAGGTAACTTTAAGCTATCCTTTGGAAGAGATAAATACTGAAGAAATTAAAATATTAGGATTATCTACCTGTTTTCACATGAGGTCGGAGTCATGACTAACATCATCTATGGTTAAACAACCCTGCCCCTAAAAAACTGTTTTAATTTGTTTTGTGGAACTTGAGACGCTCAAGTTAATAATTCCATGCAGAATGATTGTGCCTCAGGCTGAAATGTCTTTAAAAACATCACTTAAAACAGTTCAGATGTTTTTGAGAACAAGGTCAGAGAAGTAAAATGTATTATTTAGTCATTACTGAAAAAGTCAATACAATAGTTTTGTAAAGATATTGTACCATCTCTCTGTTCCAGTGCATGAACTGGAACTCCAGTCACAATAAGCCCTCTCATAGTGAAAATAAACTCAAATTTGGACCAATTGCATATCTCTTAAAATAGCATTTTTCTCATATTTCCAATATAAATGAGTAGAATTTGACAGCTGAATTCCCAAAGACAGTATTAATACGTTATTGTAAAGGTACATTCCAGGACAGTAGTTACCAAACAGGAATATATATAAAATTCTTCCTTTTAATTTCAAGAGGCCAGTATGGATTCAGAAACAGAAAATGCGAGCTCTGAATGTAAGTAAAGATTTGTACTATAATACAAAGAAATATGACTTAAATTAAGAGGTATACAGGTAACTATGGAGTTAACTGTTATAAGTGTTAGTGATTACTGAATGATAATTTTGCTTCTTTAATGTCTTTGTTTACTTTGTTATGGCCATTTTAACACAGTAATAAATCAACAGCATGCTATGCATATATGCTTATTTGAAAATTTTTATTATTGGTTGCAAAACATAAACCAAGAATACCTTAAATCTTTGTGACAGTGAGAAAAACAACAGCTGCCTAATCTGTACAAACAAAAGAATGAGACAAAAATAATCTAAGAGGAAGAAAGAAAACTTAATTTAATTTTGTAATCTTTTCGCTTGGAAATGAATAGAGTTTTTCTTTTTTTGCACCCAAATGACATCACTCATACAATTTTGATTGTCAGAAACATATAATTGTTCTGCCAGCAACAGATACAACAAGACAATATAGCAATGAATTCAATTTTAGACTCTTACTTAAAAAGAGACACTCCAATAGCCTGAAAATTAGCGTCACCAAATAAAAAAAGCAACTAATTCCTTTAATTTTTACTGCTTCACCAAATCTTGTTTAGATTTTAAAATGCTTGTCCTTTTCACCTGCTTACTATTTTAATCCTCTACTTTTCTCTATTTTTGCTCTAGCCAAGCTTTCAGACAGAGGCAATTTTATAAAATGTTTGGGTTTATTTTTTTCTCTGTATGAAATCTTTAAAGACTTTGGTATTTTGCTAACTTGTTACATATTAAATTTATTCCATTCTTTTTCCCTTAGGATTTTTCTATAGTCAACTTATCACTTTGTTCTTTTATTCTCATTCTATAATTATTATACTAGATATAATAATTCTTCTTTAAAATCTTTTTTTGCTATCTGATTTTTTTAAAAGGCCACAATAGAATCAATGCATGGGGGTTATTTCAAATTCCATTAAAAGCAACAATATTTCACGGTCTATTTACCAGAAAAAGTAGTGATCAATGTTAATTTCCTTTATATTTTCTACTCTCTTCTTTATTTTGTTTTATTTTTGGAATATAAATCTTTAATGTCCTCACAGAAGGCACACTTAATAAGACACATGATTCTTGTCATGGCAGGACCTCTGACCAGTTAGAATTTTGAACATATGTCTAAACAGTGAGATATTTATTGGAAAAGCTTATTTTGTGTGGTCACATATATGAATGGTCAAATTATTTATCTGCTTGCTTGTGCTGTTATCTTATATTCCCCATTGAAAATTAATTATTGATTATTGATTAGATCAGTGAAAGTAATCTTATTACCAAATGGTTAAGGCATTAATAGTAGGCTTTTCAGGATCCACTACAAATTTATTGTAGATAACTAGGATGAACCTAGAGTAGTTACAGGGCTGAAACTTATAACTGAGTTATTAAAGTATTTATCTGCAAAATATAAAAAAAAATTACCTTCAGCACTTGCAATATCAGTGATCAACCAGTGGTCACATATTTCACAGAATTTCCTAGATTGGAAATGACCTTTAAGATCATCAAGTCCAATCATTAACGTAACACTGAAATTCCTCAAATAAACCATATCCCTAAATGCTACATCNGTACCATCTCTCTGTTCCAGTGCATGAACTGGAACTCCAGTCACAATAAGCCCTCTCATAGTGAAAATAAACTCAAATTTGGACCAATTGCATATCTCTTAAAATAGCATTTTTCTCATATTTCCAATATAAATGAGTAGAATTTGACAGCTGAATTCCCAAAGACAGTATTAATACGTTATTGTAAAGGTACATTCCAGGACAGTAGTTACCAAACAGGAATATATATAAAATTCTTCCTTTTAATTTCAAGAGGCCAGTATGGATTCAGAAACAGAAAATGCGAGCTCTGAATGTAAGTAAAGATTTGTACTATAATACAAAGAAATATGACTTAAATTAAGAGGTATACAGGTAACTATGGAGTTAACTGTTATAAGTGTTAGTGATTACTGAATGATAATTTTGCTTCTTTAATGTCTTTGTTTACTTTGTTATGGCCATTTTAACACAGTAATAAATCAACAGCATGCTATGCATATATGCTTATTTGAAAATTTTTATTATTGGTTGCAAAACATAAACCAAGAATACCTTAAATCTTTGTGACAGTGAGAAAAACAACAGCTGCCTAATCTGTACAAACAAAAGAATGAGACAAAAATAATCTAAGAGGAAGAAAGAAAACTTAATTTAATTTTGTAATCTTTTCGCTTGGAAATGAATAGAGTTTTTCTTTTTTTGCACCCAAATGACATCACTCATACAATTTTGATTGTCAGAAACATATAATTGTTCTGCCAGCAACAGATACAACAAGACAATATAGCAATGAATTCAATTTTAGACTCTTACTTAAAAAGAGACACTCCAATAGCCTGAAAATTAGCGTCACCAAATAAAAAAAGCAACTAATTCCTTTAATTTTTACTGCTTCACCAAATCTTGTTTAGATTTTAAAATGCTTGTCCTTTTCACCTGCTTACTATTTTAATCCTCTACTTTTCTCTATTTTTGCTCTAGCCAAGCTTTCAGACAGAGGCAATTTTATAAAATGTTTGGGTTTATTTTTTTCTCTGTATGAAATCTTTAAAGACTTTGGTATTTTGCTAACTTGTTACATATTAAATTTATTCCATTCTTTTTCCCTTAGGATTTTTCTATAGTCAACTTATCACTTTGTTCTTTTATTCTCATTCTATAATTATTATACTAGATATAATAATTCTTCTTTAAAATCTTTTTTTGCTATCTGATTTTTTTAAAAGGCCACAATAGAATCAATGCATGGGGGTTATTTCAAATTCCATTAAAAGCAACAATATTTCACGGTCTATTTACCAGAAAAAGTAGTGATCAATGTTAATTTCCTTTATATTTTCTACTCTCTTCTTTATTTTGTTTTATTTTTGGAATATAAATCTTTAATGTCCTCACAGAAGGCACACTTAATAAGACACATGATTCTTGTCATGGCAGGACCTCTGACCAGTTAGAATTTTGAACATATGTCTAAACAGTGAGATATTTATTGGAAAAGCTTATTTTGTGTGGTCACATATATGAATGGTCAAATTATTTATCTGCTTGCTTGTGCTGTTATCTTATATTCCCCATTGAAAATTAATTATTGATTATTGATTAGATCAGTGAAAGTAATCTTATTACCAAATGGTTAAGGCATTAATAGTAGGCTTTTCAGGATCCACTACAAATTTATTGTAGATAACTAGGATGAACCTAGAGTAGTTACAGGGCTGAAACTTATAACTGAGTTATTAAAGTATTTATCTGCAAAATATAAAAAAAAATTACCTTCAGCACTTGCAATATCAGTGATCAACCAGTGGTCACATATTTCACAGAATTTCCTAGATTGGAAATGACCTTTAAGATCATCAAGTCCAATCATTAACGTAACACTGAAATTCCTCAAATAAACCATATCCCTAAATGCTACATCTACACATCTTTTAAATACCTCCAGCCATGAGGATTCCATCACTGCCCTGGGCAACCCATTCCAATGCCTAACAACCCTTTCAGAAAAGAAATATTTCCTAATATCCAATCTAAACTTTTCTCAGCACAACTTGTGGCCATTTACTCCTGGCCTATCACTTGTTACTCCCCGCCTCTCTACAACCTCCTTTCATACAGTTGTAGGGAGTGNACACATCTTTTAAATACCTCCAGCCATGAGGATTCCATCACTGCCCTGGGCAACCCATTCCAATGCCTAACAACCCTTTCAGAAAAGAAATATTTCCTAATATCCAATCTAAACTTTTCTCAGCACAACTTGTGGCCATTTACTCCTGGCCTATCACTTGTTACTCCCCGCCTCTCTACAACCTCCTTTCATACAGTTGTAGGGAGTGATAAGGTCTCCTTCCTTTTCTCTAGGATAAACAACCCTGGTTCTCTCAGACACTTCTCATAAGACATGTGCTCTAGACCCTTCACTAGCTTTGTTACCCTTCTTTAGACATGCTCTAGTGCCTCAATGTCCTTCAAAATCTGTTCTCATGTATAGCTTATGCTGGCTTTTTTTAATTTCAGCAAGATTTGTATGGAGGGAAAACCAGTCCCTGCCCACTCTAGTCAAAACTTTAATGTTTTAATTTGGTGGAAAGAGTACTACGAAAAAACACAGGAGAGTTAACTGAAGTAATGAAGAGCCTTAGGCTGTATTCCTCCTATTTATGTGAATGCCTAGAATATGAAGTCTTCTAATAATTTTACTGCTTTTTATTTCAGTTTCTGAATCTCACAGTATTATCACTTGAGAAAACAGTGAGGATGTTCCCATGAGACAGATCAGAAATTTCTTGTAGGAATCCACAACTGTTGGAGCAAAGATGATTTTTGCATTGAAATTAACTCATGAAAAATTGCATAGTTTTGCACATTTTGCACAGAAACATGAATGTCTTACAGAAAGAGAAAATCCCAATTACCCAAAGTAACTGGAATGTATCCATTTACACCTCACATCCTTTATATATTTCAACAGGAAAGTTAACAAACAGCTACTCTAGGGAGAGAACAGATCTGTTCTTATGGAAATATAGTAAAGGAGCCACTAGTATTAAAAACAAATACATTGATTGAAACCTCCTTATTTTCAGACTTGCCTATGCAACACAGCATTGTGTGGAGCTACAACAATGTCTCAGCCCAGCCTTGTGGATGTGGATGCAAAATCTCAGTTTCTGAGACAAAATTTTCCTGGAGGATAGAAAGTAGGAAACTAATAGACGCTACTGGCCTTTGATAACCAGTCTGAAGGAAACAGGAGCCTGTTCTAATGCCAAAGATAAATATCAGTGACCAAAATTTACAGTTTGAATTTGAGAGATGCAACCTTTCTTCATATGTAGCAAGCACATAAGTCTTGTCCACTTTATAAATTTGTCATGTTACCATCACAGAGTCCTTTATATCCCTTGACATAGTTTGTTAGTCATAATCCTGTGGAAATAGGAAGCAATGTTTGTCCTTCCATGGATTTTGGCAGAGCAATCTACCTTCTCTTTAAACAGATTGTGTAAAATACAAGGAAATGCATTATTTCTTCTCTTCTCTCTCTTCCCAAAGCGTAATAGCCATGAAACAGAGGTTGGCTTTTACCAGACAATACTTAAATATTTTGCCAGTGTATTTATGCTGGGATTATATTCAACCATATTGAGTGCAACGGTTTGGCAAGAACAAGAAACTATACTGGTCAAAGTATAACATGATGTGATAATTATACCTGTATTATGGCTTTCCCAGAAAAAGGCAACTGATAAGGGTACATACACTTTCTTATGCTAATATATCAGAAAAAGCTTCTAGGTTAGCTCTACATAAGGCACAGTGGGGAAAGAAAGCTTCTTTTCAAAGGAAAATTACAATGTTTCAATGCAGGCGCTATTCCTCCCAGTGAGTTAGCTTTTAGGGCCAATAGTACAATACAGTATGCCTCTCCATGAGGCAGCCATAGAACAGGTAAGATACTTGCTTAAAAACACACTCTTGACCTCTTGAGGAATTATCACTATTCAACCATGGAAGGAAGGAAACAAGAAGGGGAGGAAGGGAAGGAGGACTAGAGGAAGAGAGGAAAGCTTATCATAAACACAATATTTTCATGTTTGATAAGACATACTTTTTCATATACTGGAGAGAACCCAAGGTAATCAAAACTATGTTTTTGAGAACAAAAAGGGTTTTCTCCTTTATCCTTCCAATTTTTTTCTTTAAGAAAAAAATCCCACACAGGATATTTTTAGTTTGCTAATATCCATCTTAATCGTCAGGGATGTTACACTCCCTTGGTGACCCCATTTAACCAGCTTTTTAACTCATGTCACCTCTTGCAAAAACCAGCTGGCAGGTTCATTTGCACAGTAATAAGTGCTGTCTCCCAGCCTGTGAGACTGATTGAAAGAGATTACCTCCTAACAGTGCTTGTTAACTATGATTGACATATCAATATGATACACACTTAAATTTTCAACCCTGTCCATTCCCAATTCCAGATAGAAAAGCATTTTAGAAGCACTTAGAACTGCTAATATAAATACTTTCTGTAAAGATTGCTATGAGTCTTTATATGTCTCAGTATCGTAATTTTCCTCACATTTGACTTTCACTTCTTTGCTAGAAATCAGTATGTAATGGAGAAGCATGTTCTATCACTCCTAAGCTTCCTTCACCTTAAAGGATGTTTTACCCTTTTCAACTGAGGAAAGCTAAGTTTTGTGGTTGTCAGTTTTGTTTTAATGAATCAAGTTTAAAATCCATCTAAGTATTGATCAGTCAATAGATTAAATACGTGAGACAGGATGGTTACCCAATTCATTTTAGTATTACTTGACAGACAACATCAATAAATAAGTCAAACAGAACAAAGGTGCAGCTAACTATTCAGTCCAGTCTGTGTAATATGATGACAATATTTTGTATGAGAAGTTTACCTAACATCATCACTGACATAGCCTTACAACAAATGCTAAACTTTCAAAATGCTCTTAAAATATCACAGCTTGTTTACTAGCTGGCAACCATGCATTGTATTTGGGAAGTAGGATTAGTGATTTTAATGACAAATCTGTATTACATAAACTACCTTCCTCACAGCCAGCAGTCTGCACTTTCAGCTGTAATTTATCGGCAATTTCACTTTAAAGATTGAAGCTCAGGATGCTGAACTCTGCAAAGAGAGGTCTTTGCTCATTACCAAGTTCTGATCCTGAAAACCCATTAACTCCCAGCATCAGGGGAAAAAAAATAGTGTCTTGTGAAATGTTACAGGTGTAGTCGTGTGAGTCAGAGTTAACATTTAAAACAGCCAGGATACATATGCAGGATGAGTTGGGGAATTCCCACTTCTCTTATGCATAGGTACAACCGGTAAATTCCAAGGTTCTCACTCAGTTACCACCTAATCCTAGAGACAGTCCAGGTACTTCAGGTTTTTTTTCATCTATTTAACCTCTCTCAGCGTCTGAGAGCCAGCCTGCCCAGGATGGCTGGAGCTCTCAAAGCCATTACTAGTTTACGCAAGACCTCTGAAAGAGAAGCTACTAGTCCCACTGGTGCTTTGTTTCACCCAGTGGTACAGTGCATAGTAAAGGACTAAAGGAGTGTGAGCTCATATCTGTTTCCCAGGAGGTTTCCCTCAGCTCTGTACTAGAGGCTGTAAAGGGCAGGAAGCAGAGCAAGATTTGAGTTCTATTTTGAAGCTATTACTTTCTGCTTAAAACAAGGTCTGACAGGTCTTTTTTTGGGACATTCACCTACTTCACTAAAGGCCCTAGTTCCTGTTCAAAGGAATATTTATGTGGCTTTTTCCAATCACTATTTAATGGAAAATGCACAGTCCCTGACTCATGGCCGGAAAGCTCCCCTCTAGCTGGAAGGCAAATCCCCAACCTCTCTATATGCGCTCTTGCTTATTTTTGTCCTTTCTTTCTGGTCTAGTAAAGTATAGATTTTTGATGCATAGTGGAAGAGATTCGACAAAAAGAGAGATGATCCCTTTTTATCCACAGTGTAGTGGCCACATGACTCTCCCAAGGGGTGGGAGTTTGAGTCCTCTCAGGCAAAAAAGACACTGAGCTCAAGGGTGTCATATAGTGCAAAAGTATTCAATCCATTATCCTAGTGGGGTGGGAAGGGGAGGTGGGGAAAGGGAAGGGTAACTAATTAAAATAATGAAAAAAGAGTGCATTTCTTTTTATTTGCTTTGGCTCAGGTGACAATTTTTAGAACTTGAATTGTGGTTATGGAATGAAAGAAGGTGGATAGATTATCTCGGGACAACAACAACCCCCTTTGCCCTCTCAAAAAAGCCCACAAACAACCAAAGGGAGAAAGTGTGCAAGAATTTTAATTTAATCTGCTACTCTTTTTCTTTAGAGTAAAAAATCTCAGAAAGAATGAATTATTACTCAGAACATAGGAAATACTGACTTAAGGAAACTTTTCATTCAATGGGAGACTATTTCATCAATAGGCCAGAGGAAATCAAGTCAATGTTGACCCAGCTGCTGTTGAGGATTGTAAGCTCTTTGAATATTTCCTGCAATTACATAAATCTCATCTGAGGAGCTACAGATTTGAAAACAAGACCTAAATCCTCTAGAAACTATTTCCCCGGATCTGCTTGTTTCTAATGGAAGTTATTCTTTCACATGTTTCTGTTGGTAGGGGGTGTCGATTTTTTTTATATATATATGCATGGTTTTACTCCAGAGAAGTTTGGGATTTTGCACAAAAGAAAAGCTGCAGTTCAAAAATGTTGCTAACCAGAGGCAATAGCTAAAATTATTCTATTGTCTTTCCATAATTTTCAAGACATTCATTTCCATGATGCTGAGATCTGAGAAATTGTATTCCAATTCTTAAGAAGCAGCAAAACTTCCAAGGAAACAGCCACAGAGAGAATGAAATTGTTCTAATACAGATGAGATAAAATCTCCTTGCAAAAATAATTTAAATGGCCTGAACATGGATGTATGTGATTCTGTTTAGAAAGAATAGGTTTGTCTCAAGGAGAAAATAAGTCTCATAGGTTTGCTCCTTCTCACTCAGATACTCTGTTCTACATCTGTAGCTGTTCTATATTGATATATCACTTATGTATATTTACCAATAATTTTCCTTAAGAAATTCAAAACACAACTACATAAGCATATTTGTGAAATGTGCATTACATTATAATAAAGAAGACTGAAATAAATTTTCTGAAAACGGTTAAGTCATGCTGTTTATTGACATTTCAGTGAGTCTGTGAACCTGTAAAGAACTGTAATAGAAAGACTAAGACTGGTGTGAATGAAGAGCAAATGGGGATGGCTGCTTGCAGAGGCTTCAGAAGGAATGGGATAGGGCTCAGGGCTCTCTGAATGGCTTCTGTCAATGGCTTCCAGATCATCCATCATCAAGCTTTTAACAGAAAAAGGCATAGCCGTAACCTGCATGGAGTCAGCAACTTGGAGTACTTGACAGTTCATGTCCCTTTCCACCATATCATCGCAATGCATCCTGGACAAACCTTGAGGTGCCTGACTGCTGGACAGGCTCCTCAGACTGTGCACATCAGATAATCACATCCTGTTGTTTAGGAGTATGAGACTATGAGGGTGAGGGTAACTGAGTGAAAGCTGGTTTGTTTCAAAATTTATTTAAAATAAAATCACCTTACTCTCCTATAACATCTGGCAGGGATATTTTCTACACTGCTGGAGGCAGTAGAAATAGTATTTCCTACAAACCCTGTGGTACATAACTGTGCTGTAATGATATAACTTACAAATATGGAAAGGCTTCACAAAATTCTTGGCTAGACAGAGCACCTAACATCAGTTTCTGAACCGTATAGGGGCAACCCCAGCTCTGTAGAAAGGCATGCAGACAGAAAAATGTTCCTCCCTGATAAGTGAAAAACTAAAGAACTGTGAAATGTTTAACAAAACACATTGGGGAAATAAGAATACTACAGTAAAAGAATTATAATAACAGTTACAATATAAATAATTTTTCTGTTCAACATTCATACACTTTCAATCAGTATTCTGAACAATTTTGTAAGATAATGAAAGATTTTAATTGGCTACGAATTTTTGAGTTTTCCAAATCTAAGTAGTTAAATAAATAGTATATTATTGACAAATGCTGATTTTCTTTAATGAAAATGCTTCTTTGCGGCCTTTGAAACACTTTTGTTACATTGATTAAGATAAGCTAATATCAGATTTGACACACTGTAACAGAAAATATTTCCCTTCTGTTTAAAGCAAACCCTTTTGTATTGAAAAAAACTTGCAAGAACATATATACCTGAAATGAACATAAAGAACATAAATGCCCGAAATAAAATCAAGCTGCTACACATTTACCCAATAGGATTATATGCTTTTTTCTTGTTCAGACTTCTTTTTTTTTCAGGTCTCATGAACATGAAATGTTTAGAAAATTCTGTTAGGGTAGGGTCTGAACTTTTTTCTGAGGCTTCAGCCACATTGCCAGAAGAGCATTAAACCTGAACTGAACTAATTCTAACATAGAAACTCTTCAATTTTTTAAACTATTAATGACATGTAACATAACTTTTTTAACCACTTAGCATACAAACTGGGCACTAAAAAAGAAGAATCAGAATATACTCTGGAGATATGTTTCTTCCAGGTCACCTGCAAAACCTAATCCACACAAAATACTTCTCATAGAGCAAGCAGGGAGAGGAGAATCCACTCTAATGTGAAATTAAACTGCTGCTGCCATTTTATTTCCCAGTGAATATCTTTCTCACTGTAGTTCAGGCTAGAATTTATTATAAAGATATCTAACTCAAATTTGAGAAGAGTCTTAGTTCATAAACAACATTAGTACCTGTGCTGTCCAAAGAAATAGGAGTAAGCCTTTGTGAATAGAGAAGGAAGATGATTTAATCAAGGAGGAACTTTGTGATGTTCTCAAGATTAATAGTTCTGGGGACAGAACCACTCCTATCACATGAATAAATACATCTTAACATAAAGCAGTGAAAGTTAATAAGTCTCAGGAACATACCAAGAACTTGCTGAAGGTTGGTGAGACTGTAAGATCAAAATCAGATTCATGTCATTGCCAGACTGAAAAAATTGCTAGACATTTTGTTTGGGAGGTTGTTTTTTGACTGCTATTTTCTCTTTGGATTTGTTTGTTTCATATTTTCTTGCTTGATATTTCAGTTACCATTTTTTCTATAATGTCCTATGCCAGCTCAGCAGAGGTTGATGCAATCTTATCCACATGTAAACTCTCTGAAACTCTCCCTATACTAATGAGAGCTCGATTATAAAAACATACTCCACTAAATATGAACACCCATGGATATTCCTCCAACATTTTAAACTACAAATGATAACTAAATATTTCCCTTTCCCAATATATTTTGGGGAGGTTTTTTATCAAATTTTAAGTGTATTCTGAATAGTCTATCAATTCTTTGATGTTACACATCTAATAAAACTAACATGGGAAAATGTTAAGTCAATATTACATGTACTTTTCAGAAAGAATGCTTGAAGCATTTAAAATATTAATTACTAGCTTTTTAAGAGTGAGAAAACCTATAATTACCCCTATACTCATATTCTACATAATGTAGCATTTCTCCCAGGAATAGCTTTACCACTTTTATAGTAATGAAATTTATGGAGCCTAATAACATACAATTTTGTTAGGTTTAAGTTAAAGTAACTTAATAAACTTGTCTAAAACCACCAAGGATTTTCAAGAATACTTTGACTAGTTTTATCACACTGTTTCTAGAATAAGAAGAATATTGTGCTCTCATTTGGACTTCTGACAAAAGAAGGTATTTGCGAAGGCTTTTTGGAGAATGCTACTTGTAACCTAATAAACAGTGCAGCAAACAGTAGAAATCAAAGTTTGTGCAGTCACTGAAAAGTCCTAAAAGGGGTTATGCTGCTGATCAGCTGATGCCAAGGAGAAATCTTCATGACAGAGTAAAGAATGGAAAATAACTAGTTTTCATTCTGTTTTCTTTAGCTGGAAGAAGGGCTTATTCAACTAAGGGAATAAAATTTAAAATTGTAAATAAAATCTACCAATTTATTTTTGGTTTGTATCCCCAAAATTTCATTTCAGAATGTTTTCTAGTAATAGCTATATTATGGAGGCTCAGGTCTGCAACAACTCTGCCAGGCTGTCTGCTGTAGTTGAATCTTACATGCTGTTGGACTTCTCAAATCAGAACCATTATATATATATATATATATATATATATATATATATAAAATACAGAGAAGACAAAAGAGATCACAGTGAGATAGATGCCATAGATTTGATTTTCTTACTTGAAGGAATAAAGAAATTTAAATTTTGTGTGATCTGTTTAAGAAAAATATAATTTTAATTACATTATGATAAAAGGAAGTCTTCTGTATCAGCTATTTCATTATTTGTTTCACCCTCATTTTCCATCATATTTTTGTCTTAATCAATGAAAAAGTATAGTCTTCCAAGTAAGAAACAGAATGATTGTAGAAACCTTTTCTTTCAAATAGTTTGTTACTAATAAGGGGTCCAAAATATATGCATTTAGCTAATTGACCAGCTATCTGCCTAAGTGCCTGATTTAGTAGGCACTGATTTACTTTACACAAAATTATTTGGTACATATAACTCCAGGAATCTTATTCCTGGTTCTTAGAGGAGATAACATGAAGTTTCCTCCACAAACATTACTGCCTTATAGTGGAACATAGTCATACTGCTTTATCTGGTGAAAGTTTGGAGTGGGAGGAGGGGTTTTTTAGTTTTGTTTTTAAGATTTAAAAAACTTAATGTGAAGCATAAAATTCTCTGTTCCTCTCCTTTTCTTTGTTGTGTTTTTTTTTTCCTTTCAGCCATGCATTAAATAAAGAGCAGGAGAATCTTTTTTATCATCTTAAGTTAAATTTATCTGGAAACCTTATAACATTGGTGAAAAGTAGAAAAAGACTGACTTGACTGACATTTGAAGCTAGAATAGTTAAATCCATCCCAAGAAGTAGAAGATAAATTTTTAACTATTTTTTTTTTCTTTTTCTTTATCCCCCCTGTGCCAATATCTGATATGCCTCACTTCAGCAAAATTGCATAAACTTGGATGTCTGCCTTTCCCACTATATCCAATGTAAATGAGGTGAGAAGAGGAGCAGAGGGAATTCTCTGGTGTGAAATATGTTTTATGAAGGTATTGAATTTTTTTCCTTGCATTTAAAATCTGTTTTGTTTAGCTTGAATAACTTCTTCTTGGGTGGAGAGAGAGAGAAGGGGAGTAAGATATACTGTACATTAGTACACTGATCCTATTAGATTAAGAAATTTCAGTACAATACAGACCATTATTTTATTATATGTGCTGTAGTAGAAGCCAGAGATCCAGTCAAGGATCAGAGGCCCATTTTTGTAATGAATAAAAAGGCAGCCAAGATTGCTTCCAAAAGCAATTAAAGACTTTTCCAGTTGTTATTGGCAAAAGCCAACCTGTGCGTTTCCAGAACAATAACATTCAAAGTTACTTGAGTGCATGTTACCTAGATCCAAGAGGTCAATAAGTTTCAGGTTACTGGGAAAAACCCTCTTCTGGCAATAGTTTCCTACTGTCGAAATTCGCATTGATGCAGCATTTAACTTACTATCTTTTTTAAAGAAATGTTTTGCTATTTGTATTTGTGAGAAGAGATAGCAAGATATAAAGTGTAATTTGACCCGGTATTTGGGGATGGACTCTTCTCTTGCCTGAGTTTTTGCAGCATCTCAAGATTATTAGAAAGTACCTCTGTGAAAATATTCCAAACACTAAATGATCATATTGCGGTATATATCCATCTGTCAGTAGAATTATCCTGTATGCCTTAATCCCATTGAAACAGATAGCAGACTCTCTTCTGACTGAAATAGAAATGCCCAATTTAAAGAGCTAATTCTCAAAGCTGACCGTAAATTACTTTAGAGTGCATTGTAAGAAACTGGATAAATTTATCCATGATTGATTATTCTATGCCTTCTTTGGTGCTATAAGATCAGAAGGAAAAAAAAAATCTTTTTAGATACAAACAGATTAAAATCTAGCATAACTGAGAAAAGACATCATGGGATGCCTCTAGCCATAGTCTGGTTTTCCACTATCTCACCTTGCCTCAGGCAAAGTCTGCCTGGATGGATGGATTTCTCTTCTCAGCCTTGAACTTGACTTTGACAGCCCCTGATTTGACTTTGAGCTAGTTTTTGGTAAGAAAATTCAACTCCTGGTATTCTTAATTTGTAGAAAGGTTCTTCTTCACACAATTGTTTTTCCGAATTCATTGTTCCCTAGAGAAAAGAAAAAAGAAATTCACATTCATCATATATATATCCCTAAGTTCAACTAATATTTCTGAAAGACACTTCTCCATAAAATACATTAAATCAACAGTATTTGCTTCTGAAGTGCTGTCTTTTACACTGGAACTCGTTCCTGATTTTCTGTACTGTGCCTGTAAAATGAGGAGAGGAAATGCTTCAAATTAGTCTTAAAGACCAAATAAATTTTTAAATGCATGTCAAGCACTCGCTTATTTCTTTAGCAGCTTACACCAGCTCTCTATACTGTGCCTATAGTTTAGTTGCTTGTCACTTCCTGGCATACTAATAGAGTATCATTATGATTATAGAACCCTTTGAACTGTTGTTGGTGAACAGATTGTAATGTCTTTTTTGCTTAGAATGTAATGTAATTAGTTTGAAAAATAATTCTAATTTAATTACATTAAGAATAAAATATTTTTTTGCTTAGAAAGTCAATTAAATTGCAAATATAAACTTACATGATAATATTTTGTAAATTACAGACCATAAAAACTTTTATTTATAATGCAGTAATTTCTGCTACTTGTTGGTTTACCAGCATTTCATAGAGAACACAGAAGACACATAATTTGAACTATTAGTTTTAGAGGTCACTGCATCCCCACTTGATTACCACAGGGTTGAAAATAGAGCAACAAAAGAACTCTTGTGCTCATTCATTCTTAAGTTAATACAGTAGAGCTGACAAACAAATGAGAAATCAAATTGAGGAACTGAAAACTATAATTCTGGTGCAGTTCTTCATGGGGTTTTCCATTACTCATGACAGTTCAGGCAATGGCCGTGTATTTGTCAAAGTGCTCATGAACTTTCAAATGTTCACTAAGACTTATGTTGTTGTAAATGCACGCCATCATCTTTCTATTTGTGCTTTATTTTGACTTATTGTTGATGCAATGCAGGCAGGCAGTCAGGCAGCAAAATGGCTATGACATGACTTAGGAAACCTACGCTACCACAGAGCCTGCTAACAGCAAGTAGAGAAGAACTAAATTAAGAAGTCTGCACCCATTTTGCACCCTGAAAACCATGAGTTCATATTATTCTATGAATAGCAACTATGTTGTAAGGAATTGAACCTGAATTTTAAACATCTTGCAAATATAAACAAATTACTTCATAAAATACTTTCAATAACTGATTCACAGACATTTTTCCTANCTTTCTGGGCTGCAAGTGTACATTGGCAAATCATGTTGAGCTTCTCATCCACAGGTACCCCCAAGTCCTTTTCTTCAGGGCTACCCTCAAGCCAGTCATTGCCCAGGCTATATCGGTGTTTGGGATTGCCCCGACCCAGATGCAGGAACTTGCACTTGGTCTTGTTGAACTTCATGAGGTTGGCATGGGCCTACCTTTCCAGCCTGTCGAGGTCCCTCTGGATGGCATCCCTTCCCTCCAGCATGTCGACCACACCGCACAGCTTGGTGTCATCGGCAAACTTGCTGAGGGTGCACTCAATGCCACTGTCTTTTCAACATAGCAGTCACAGGGGACTTTCTTGGATATAACATCTCTGTGGAACAAATTCATGTTAGCATGCATATACTTAAGTCAAAACCAATGTAAGGAAATTAATCCATTTCATTTTCACTGGAAAAATCACACTAACTTTATGAAGCTCCCATATAAGTCTTGGAAATAAACAAAACAAAATAAAAAGTCTGTTTGAATAGTCATTTGTGTCTGACAGTTCCCTTGTTTGTTGTTATGGCAGTGATTAATGATCCAACAAGTTGCACAAGGATCCTGTGAATGCAAAATTACAGAGTTCTAACTCTTTATATTTTAAGAGAAAATCAGACACAAGGAATACTGGATTAGGAAATAGAGGCAAAGCAACAATGGAACGGTGATTTATATAGGGTTATTTATTTCTATGATCTGCAACAGATTTCAATGTTTAAAAAGTATCAAGGTGTGTCAGGGAAAAATGTGCTAAAAGGAACAGAAGAAAAGATGGAAGGAAATACAGAGCATAAAGAACATGTTGAAATCAAGATTATTGAAAGCAGACAGGTAAACATCATGGAAGATAGAGTACACAGAACAAATGCATAAACTGTTCAAATATATATAAGACTTAACTCCTTTTTGAATTATTTTCTGTAGATTCAGTCTGCAAATGAGGTTCAGCCTCACTAAATCATCCTTGTAGTTTCCTTGTAGTTTCCCCCTAAAGGCCAAAGAGTAGGAGGAAAGGGAAATGCTCATGGTTTGGTTTTTTTTTTTCCTTGTTTTTTTTTATTTCAATCATACGTTGTAAACATTTCCAAAGACATAAATCTGTGTTGTGCACTTAGGAAACCTACTTCAGAGTAGAGTGGCAGTGGTGATCAGAATGATGAAAGTACTGAGAAGTGTCTTTACAGAAAGATCTACTTAGGATTTTAGCAATATAACACCACACAGAAGGAGGTCACCTTGCAGAATTGTATTTTAACAAAGTGACAGAGTAATCAATGTAAAGTCAATATTCTTGCAGATAAGGAAGGAGTAAATACACAACATACATATTCTGCATACATTCTTCAGAGTACTGTAAAGGTTCTCAAAGCTTTACAAACAGCTAGTAGTAGCTCTTTAAAAGTCAAACAGATCCCAAAAAGCTAACACATCGCTAACTCTCCCAATATGTTACAAGATGATGATTGTTTATTTGATTTCTTTCATTTCCAATTTATTTAGTCCTTTATACAAGTGATTAGACTTTCCTCTCATCTCATTTCAGTTGTTAATTTGAGTTACAATGATAACCACCTGACCAAGCCTTTTTTATTTCAAATTTTGAATGTGTTTTGGAACAAGCACTATTTGTAGGAAAATTAAGAAAAAAGTGACTTTTTAAGAAGACATCCTATCATTTTTAGATTTTAAAAGCCATTTTACAGCTGAAGAAATTTAAAGAAGTTACTATTTTATACTGGGTCTGTCTGAGCTGATT
>VYZX01022213.1:0-10310 GCA_013401335.1 Brachypteracias leptosomus | reverse complement strand
CAACTCAACCACCAGGCCGAGCAAATCACATTGAACACAGACGTTGCCTTCATTGCCCTCCATGAAAAGTGCCAGGCTCCAGCACTCCCTGCAGCCAGAGACTTGGACACCTGCATGTTTACGTGGGACCTCTGTCTGGGTGGCCACATCAGATATTACTGGGGCATTCTCTGAAGAAGCAGTGGTTTTGGTCCTACGGTGAGTACCCATCATTTTGGTAGAGCCAAACTAGCTGCTGTTGGGCTTCTGGGCCTCCGTGTCCTCCCTTCTTCCCCTGCCTGCACAAACTACTGTGGTAGACCTCTTTCCAAGAGGATGAGGGCTACTAATGGAGCAGACTTGGTACATTGTATGCATTATTTATTTTCAGCATGCATTAAGTCTATATTGTCTCTAAACAAATACAATGATGTGATTCTTTTTATATCATCGAGTTTTATTAATTCCCATTATTTTCTGTAACTTATCCCTAAAGAACTTATATATATCAGCATGCACTGAAAACAGATGTTGATAATCCTGTGTGTTGTTTACACCTCCAACTTTCATTGGATTCCCTGAATTCCAGATGGCATATAGTCATTCTATTCTAAGATTAAAATGGTTTAGTTTCAAATCTGTGTATCTGTGCTTTTAAATTTTAATTTCATTGTCTAGACCAACCCTGTTCTGTCCTTTTCACCTTTTGCATTCTTTTATTTTTGTCATTTGTTGTCTTTTTGCTATTTGCTGAGAATAGAGAAAGGATTCCATCCTTCAACCACAGCTTTGCCTATTATGTGAATCGCTTATCAGAGATAGTAAATTTTAGAATTATTTACTGATTTTATTAGTACTTTATCTAGGTCTTTCAAAGTGCATACAATCATACTTTAAATTGCAATAAGAAATAGAATGTCTGCTACCGGGTTTTTCAGAACTTCCAGGTTGTTAAGAACTGTAAGGATTGGCAGCATGATCTATTATGTACTAGAATAAGTCTTAGAAGATTTGGACTCCTCAGATCTACACTATTCTCATTACAGTCATTACTAAGCTAAACCTTATATAAGCATTTCCTTTTCAATGTCTTTGTTTCTCACTTTTTATGTATTTATTTTCAATATACTGCATGGTCTTGCAGAATGATATATTCTCCACTGTATGCTCAGACTAACTTTTTAAAATTACTAATATTATGCTCCATTTATACTCTATAAATAAGACCAGACATGTGATACTTAAAATTATTTATTCAGTGTCATTATATTCATGACACTTTGTATAACAAATCAAGTCCTATGACAAAATTCTGCTGCTTTATCTAGGCCTCATCTGGAGTAAGTCCATGAAAATCTATAATTAAACTAACATAGATCAGTAGTAACTTTAAATGATTTAGTCATAGTAAAATGAGTTTAGCTGTATAGCATTTGGTCCATGATCTTGGCTTCAAAAAAGCATGCTTCAAATTTGGCAGAGCAAAGGAAGCGGGAGAAAGCAGAAATCCCCCTCCTCCACACACACTCCCCATCCTCAGTTCTCACGTTTATATGCAAATGTTCCTTTATTTCTGCAGATGAAAACACTTCTGCACTCAGGCTGCAAAATCAGAAGAAAATGTGTTTAAATTAAAAAATGGAAATTTCTTGTGGCATCCTCTTTACAGCAGACAATACTCAAGTTAATGTAGTATCAGAGGACTCTATTTGAAGAGAAGGCAACATAGGCACAGTGCATAGTCGCCATACTCATCACTGAGAAAGAGCTGAGCATTCTGAGGCTCATCCACCACCCATCCTGCAAAGAGTACTGACAACGGAATTTTGTAGAAGAGAGCCCCCTACACAAGCCAAGAAAAAAGAGCTGTGAAATTACAGAGATTTAGATAAATCTAGAAGATCTTAGAATCCACATCTCTGCCAGGTCTGATTCAGTCCTCCAGATGTGCATAACTTAAGAAAAATGGTTGCCCCAACAACACAACCAGGTTAAGACAAAGGTAATTTGGCGTGCTGATTACAAGCTCACATCCTTCTGCTACACAACTACAGTGTGGTGTCTTGCCAAAACAGTAGTGTTCTCTCTACACTTTTTGCCCTGGTCTTGATGGTATTTCACTTGCAAAATGCATCCTGAGTCATGCAGCAGTCATATATTCTGGTTTACAACTGCTCAGCCCTATGCAGCAGATGAGAAGAAAATGGAACAGAAACAGAAAAAGTAAATAATCTCTTTCGATCATTCACCCAATTGTTCTTACAGCATGATCACCCGTTCTATGATGGTGTTAGGATATTTAGCTAGGCCTCACCTGAGAGTCAAAAACGCACTTCAATATTTACTTGGTGTACCAAACACTGCCTCATAGAGGGGAATTGACAAAAACTACTTAATAAAAAAGACTTCCTCAAGCACTTGCCATCTAATGATCATCAAGCAGTTTACAAGCAGGAATGAAAATGTTTCATTTATGGATAACGATACCCCCATTTCACAGATTAAAAAATAATCCAGCCATAGGAATGCATTTTAGTTGATAACAGGAACCTTTCCTAGTGCTTCACTACAGATTGTACAAGATGAATAAAGAGGCTCTCAGAACTCTGCATGTCACATGGTGCAGAATAATGGGGTCCTGGCTGTTTGACCAGGAAATCACAACCATATGATCCTTCCTATATTGCTAGGCCAATAAGGGACTCCTGTTCAGAAAATATTAAGAAAACTTTGCCTTGCAAGGGTTACTCATATATTTCAGCTATTACCTGACTGTGTAGCCTGGTATTGAGAAAAATGGAAGTTGAGTGGGCCACAGTAGCTGCCCAGAATCTGCAGCCATGGGCGAGGCTGGGCCAGGCTAGAGGCTCCTGGGCTGGGGCCAGTGAGAGCAAAGGGTGGGGGCAGAGACGCTGTGCCTTTGCTTTTTTTCATGTACCTTTGTTTTCTTTTCTTTCTCAATGATCAGTTGGTGATGTTTAATTTCAGGAGCACAACTAACGCCAAGAGGAAATCTGACCTGGAGAACATTCCTTGAAGGTACAGAGGAAGACTGCCAGTGCTTTCAGATTACATCTGTTTATTTCAGTTCACAGGTTACAAAAAAGTTGGAAATGAAGGAAATCTATTACTTTCTAAATTATTATTTATTTAAAATCCAGCCATCTTTGGAGCAGGTTCCACTCCCAGGGGCTGGACTTCCACACCCAGGCCAGCCCGTCCGCGGCCGCCTCTCGAACATGGCGGCGCCGAGGAGCAACCCCGCTCCCGAGGCCGTGCTCTCGCCTCATTCCCAGGGCAGCCTCCCCCTCTGTAGCTGCCCAGCTACACTCTCTGCCAACAGCCTTGCTCGGGCGAGCAGGCGATTTCCCCCAGCGTCACCACCTCGACCCGCCGCCGGCCTCCGGCGGGGCTGCTCCCGCCCGCGCTCAGGCACCGCCCCCGGCGGAGGCGGTGCCGCCCCCTCGCCGGCCCCGGGCCAGGCGTTAGCTGGCGGCAGCGGCCGTACGGCGGGCGGGAGCTATGGCGGCGGCGGAGGGGGACGTGTTTCTGAGAGCCCGGGGTAGGATTCTGACCGCCTTCCGCCAAGGTACGCGCCGAGGCGGGAGCGCCGGGCGGAACCTCGGCATTAGGGCTGCGGGTGCCGGCGGGCTCTCTTCCCCGCCGCGCAGGCGGGACGTGCGGAGGGGAGGCCTGGGACTTTCCCCGGCGGCGGCGGCAGGAGCGTTCACAGCCGGCGAGGAGCAGATGCCGGGCAGGCGCTCGGAGGGTCTGGGATAGGGCCCTGGGCTGTCTGCCGGCGCCAGGAAACCGGCGATCGGGGAGCAGGCGGCAGTTGGCGCGTTGCTGTCGGACGGCGGGGGCTCGGCCGGACGCGAAGCCGTGGCGGCCCGCTGCCCCCTGCTCTGCCGGGGCGCGCCCGAAGCCTCCCAAGTTTGTTACTACGTTCGCTGGGGAGCAGAGGCGCCTCGGAGCGTTTCCCCCCGCGATCCTGCCCGCCACTCGTCCCCAGCGCGGCTGATCCGGCTCCCGTGAGGATGCCAGCAGTGTCCGACACCTGATTCGTTTTGTAAATAATTGTCAGTGCCGCTAAACCCGATCTCTGTAGCCTGTGAAGCTGTTGGTGCCAGCACCATGTGTTTATACCTGTAGGTGACCTAGCAGGTTACAGGTAGCTCGTTGTTTATGTTACTTAAATGAAAGGCAGGTGTGCCATAGCGGATGCAACTAGATAAGATCCCAGGTTCCTCAAGGTGCTTCAGCCTCCCTCGGGGTGGAGGTCAGCAGTTGAGGTAGTTCCTCCCCTGGCGCTTCCACGCTGTGCAGAAAGAGCACGGTTAACCCCCTCGGCTGGTAGCGCCAGAGTGTAAGGCAGCTCCATAGGAGACATCTAGACTTACTTGGTTCTAGGTGAATAAGGTAAGGAGGCCCCTGCCAAGCCAAAGATGGCCGCCAGCTGCTGACTGCTGGGTTCTTGTCTGGTGGCTGGACCAACAGAGAAGTACATTGAACATGTATGCGTATCTCACCTGTTTGTAAAATTCTCCCAAGGATGGAAGTTTTGCAGTGCACCTAGGTTTTTCAGGTGCATAACTAGCTCTGTGTTAAGAAATCTTTTCTTATTGCATGGAAGGTGTTTTATTTCCTTGTATTTATAAATTGGGAATTGTATTGATTTGGTGAGATGGGCAGAGCTATTCAATCCTAACAATTTTGTGGTATTTTCTTGGATTTCATTGGAAATATTTGGCTTTGCTTGTTGCCAAATAAAGAAAAATCACCAACTCCGAGCGTGTGTAGTATATGTATACAGTCACTCTGGCAACCTATTAATTGCAGATGGTGTGGTTGGTTTGGAACAGAATGCCTAACATTTGTTGAGAAGACAGATGGCAGACAAGCCATCTAGTTATATCAACTGTATAGTGAAATTGTAACAAAAGGAGTGTTTGATGCCAGTGTAAAAATTTCTGAACAAAGGCTTTATCTAAATATTTCTTGAAAATAAACACAGAAGAAAAAAAAGTGATTTGGGTATCAGCTTTCCAGGTGTTTTTCTTTCTCTTTAAGTGTCCTTGTTTGGTATTCTTTAAATGTTAATTAAAACTGTTCTTACAGACTGGTTGGTTTTAATCTTGTTTAGGACTTTTTAGGCTATCATAGTCCAGCTACCATCTTCCGGTGCAATGTTTCTTTGTCAATAATTTACGTAACTCTTTCTTAAGAGGCTAAAGTTCAATACAACCTTTTAATAACTGAACAATCGGAAAAAAAAATAGAACCAAGGACTGATAAAGCTGAGACAAAGTTTTTTGCAGTTTGAGATGAAAATCAATTGTCTGAGTTTTGTTGTTTTCCTCACTCTTTAGGTTTCATGCCTTCTGTTAAATGTTTTGTGTAGCTACCGGTTTACTACCACCGGCTTGGCACACTGTTTCCTTTTGAAATCTGAGAACCACCACTGAGAGCTTAATTTCCTTTTTTTTTTATTACTACCCCTTCTGCAAAACCACTCTTCCAGACCCTATCCCCTAGTAGGATTTTGTTCAGTCTGCTTTCACATAATGTGGAGGTTCCACGTGTAACCTGCTCTAATCTAATCTTGATATGTGATGTGTGAATCAGAAGCTCAAGGTTAGGGATCCAGATTTTCCATGTAATCAAAGTGTAGTAGTGAACAGTGCATAAATACCCTACTTTATGGGCAAGAGACCTCTGTATACTTCAGCTTTACTTTTTTAATAAATTCTCTGGGTTTTCTACCCATGTGAAATTATGCGTCAGATGTCTACTACTTTTATTAGTATTCTAGTGGAGAAACAGGACCTTATGTTTGGATGAATTCTGTTTTCATTACTTCTCCCAAGAAGTTGAGGGATTTTGTTTGTTTTTTAGTTTGGGGGGGGTTGCTTTTCTTTTTTTTGGTCCTAATTATGCCAGTAGCATGCAATGCAAAAAATTTCTGTGAAAGTAGGTAGAGCACTTTTTTTTATGTAGCTAAACAAGTGATAGTACCTTCAGCTTAAATGGCTGAGAAGTGTGTCTGTTTTGAACCTATTTTTTGCTAGTTTTAGTTGATGGTTCCAAAACATTTATCTGGAAGAGGCAGATAACCAGCATTGCATACTCATGTTCACAGGTCCACTTGTGATTTTATGTTCCTCACCAATCTTTTGCACACCCTATAAGTTTATTCTGTTGCTTCTCAGATTTTTTTAGTTTGCTCTGTTTTCTATTCCTTTCCTAGCTGTGGTTTTTTTCCATTACTGAATGTTAAGGTGACTTTTTTTTGCAGCAGTTGCTAGAGCTATTGTTTATATGAAGTTGATGGTGTTTTTCCCATGTGCAGTATCCTACACTTTCCTGCACTGAGGTTCACCTGCTTTCTTGAACAGTCACTGCATAATGAAGTCCATCCACAGTTCTTCACAACCAGGCCTTATTCTTGTATTGCCCAGTTTTGGCAAATTTCACTTGCTTGCTATTCAGTTGCTGTTACAGATTGTTTTGAATTTGTTGAACATTATAGGTCCCAGTACAGATTTGGGTGGGATATGTGTGTCTTGTACATTTCTTTTTTTTCTTACCACTTTCTTATGCATGTGAAGACTCTCATATTTCAAGGCAGCTTGGCTTCCTTTGATGAGCAGCTGTCAGATACTGCTTGGACATAATGTCAGGTGGATTTCCATTGTCCATGTAAAAGCTGTTGATTACTCTTTCTGAACAATCAAAGTGCAGTAGTGCTGTCCATGTTACAGTTTCCATTAACCTGCTGGTACAAATGCCAGTTTTCCAGTCAGTAGTTACCAGATTGCTCAGGAAACCCCTTTAAAAATGTAGGTGTGGTATTGGCTGTCTTGCTGCTCCTGTGGTGCAAAGGTAGTTTTAAGAAAGAGGTAACTCCCTAGGGATAAGTTGTTTTTTGGTGTTCTGTGGAAGTCTCCTAATCTGAGTGGTTTGTTATTGTTAATGTCTATTTGTTGAGTCATCTACTGGTATCTTGATTTGAGACAGATCTGATGCATTGTCTATAAGGAAAAATTCTGGCATTAGATCTTCACAAGTTCCTTCACAATAAACGTGGATACAAAAATTTACATTGTTTTTGTGCTCTGCCCTTTTCTTTGTGTGCATCTTGCATGTCTGGAACATCTGTTAGCCTTAGCAAGTGTCTGGTGGGCTACCTGCTCCTAATTGCTCAAAAAAAGGGCTTTATTAATTTTTAGTTTTATGCCTCTTCCAGTTTTTCTTCGCTTTTTTTTTTTTAGCATGACTTCTTGGACTTCTGCATCTAACCTTGCAGTGTATAAAATCTTTCCTGTTGTCTTTGGATGCTTTAGCTTTTTGAAGGATGCTGTCTTGCTCTCACTAGTGTCCTTATGGCTGCTGTTTACATTGTTTAGTCAGTCTGGATTCTTTTTGGCCTTTCTGAAGTTCTTAATAAATGCTGTGCATATGGTCTGAACCTCTGGGATAGTGTCTTTGAGTAGTTTCCATGCTGCCTTCAAGGATTTTTGCACTTCTAAAAAGCATCATAATTATATGTAATTCGCCTTCCTTTGAAATTAAATACAACCACAGTTGATTTCTTATTTTATTCTTGCTTTCCCATGTGTTGGATCTTGGCACATTACGATTACTGTTCTAGAGCTCTTCAACAGTAATATTTTTGAGCACTGCTCAGAACTGCTTCCCAGCTAGCATATTTCATTCTCAATACTGTCTCCAACTCTCATATGAATTAGGCAAATTTTTATGTGGGTTTTGAGCAACTTTCTGTAACTTCACCTTGTCATTATGCAAGCCACCCCCCTTCGCACCTACAGTCTTGGGCTGTAAAGTTTCTGTAATGGGTTTACATGTTAAATTTGGGGTGGGCATAAAGACATGAGAAGTTTAGCATTCTGTAGCCTTCAGTACAAATAAACTGTATCTGAGGGAGAATTTCCTACCTTGATAGTTATCTAAGAAGTTTAAAAGTGTATCTTTTAAAAATAGTAGCACTGCCTAATTTATTTGAGAAACTGTACTCTGTCAGTTAGTGTTTCTGCTGACATTATCTCTGTAGTTTAGGCATACAAAAAAAAGGACAAAAAAACTAACCCTCAAACTAAAATACATTATTTCTACAATAATTATTCTTTTAAAAGGTTTTATTTTCTCTCTGAAAAATGTATTTGGATACCTCTTTCAAAGAAATTTTTTTTTCCCTGATGCATAAAATTATGCCTTCCTCAATAGGTCACCTTGGTTATTGAGCAGAGCCCTCAATAGTCATATCTTTGATAGTCTCTCAGGTCCAAATGGAAAATATAACTGAAACAAATGCATATTTCATGAGACTGAAATCTTTTGTGTTGGACATAAAGACAATAACAATGGTGGATTTGAAGCCATATATTGATATTGTTCTAATATTAACAAAAGGAATTAAGGATTTAGTGCAAGTCCTTTTAGTTTTTCAAGCTATTCCAGGACTGAGAGGAGTGAAAACTAATTCCTTTAAAGGCAAACTGCAAAACAATTGCAAGGAAAAAGTTTTTTGTCTTTTGTATTTTTTATGAAGTATAAATATTGCGTTCAATTAAAAGATTCCATTTTCCTTCCTAGCTTCTTTAAAAAATGAAGGTTGTGCTTCTTGTCCAATTTTAATTAGAAAAAGAGTCACAGGCACGCTGTCGGCAGACAGCTCAGGGCAGGGAACTGTGTACCTAGTTCTGCTATTTTGTGACCTTTCAGAGAAGTGAAATTAATTCTCTTGGTAAAACCAGTGTGAGAATGAGGGCATTTTTCATATTTCTTACTGAGCATGTCCTAGGTGTGTGTCCACATCCATTCTCCAGTAATACTCCTGTCCATAGTCTCTCTATCGATGTTATTGTAACTTTTCATAAGTAATTTGTTTCAATGAAATGATATAGAGCATAGAGGATGATGAAAACGAATGTACTGTTGAAACCAGCCAATGTACTTTAAAAAAATATCCCACCAGGGAAATACTGGAAATCCCACCGGTATGTGGCTGTCAGAGGCCAGCTCGCGGTGGTTTGCATGAGCAATCTCTATTTATTTGTGTTTGTGATCCTTGAGAGAGGAGGGGAGAAAAGGGAGAAGAAATTAGCAAAAGCAAAAGGGGAAGAAATAAAGACACAGCAAGACGTTAGCTATTGTCCTCTAGAAATGGTGAGGTTTGGCTTAAATCCTACCTAGGTCCCTGAAGTGTCTTTTTGTGTGTGATCACAATAGATGGCTGAATTGCTACTGACTACTTTGGCCCTCCACAGAATTAATCCTTAGATAAAATTAGAAACTGGCAGTGTTTTTCAGCCTATGCTACTAAAAATAAATTTCATTGATCCTCTTTCCATACTTTGGCATGCACAGGAGCAGAAAAAGAGTGGGAAGCTATTGAAACTGAGACATAAAAACGTGTTTTAAAGTTGGACTTCTTCTGTGGCGATCAACTGTGCAGCTCTTAAGGAAGCCTGGAAACAAAACAGATTTGGAATAGGTGTTCCATGTGACTTAATGTGTAAGGGCTGCTCCACAAGCTTTATTTGTCCTTCAGCAATGGAAACCTTATGTACATCCGTTATCTGAGAAATCTGCTGACTTTTGTCTGGTATTTGCATTTTCTTATTGCTATGGTAAATTCAGAAAGTTGAGAACAACCTCTACATGAAAAGAGATGAACTAATTTGCAGGCATTCTCAGCTCTGCTCAATTTTGTGATGCAAAGGACAAGGCATAAAAAATTTATTAATTGAATCCTAATCTTCTGTTGCTTTACCTAGCATGCACTTTGTCCACTGCAACTTCATAGCTCATCTAAAGTCTCGAAAACTGAAACTCCTAGTGAGAAGGATGTCTTTGCTGTCATTTCCATAAAAGTCATTGCTTGCTACGTTTGAAGGGAAGATAGCAGCTGTGCACGCTATTTAATTGAAACATTACAGAGTAACAGGGTTCGATGGTTGGACTGTTCATTGGATAAGGAATTGGCTTGATGGATGCATCCAGAGAGTAGTGGTCAGTGGCTCAATGTCCAGATGGAAGAAGGTGCCAAGTGGTGTCCCTCAGGGGTCCATACTGGGACCGGTGTTGTTTAATATCTTCATTAATGATATTGACAGTGACATTGAGTGTACCCTCAGCAAGTTTGCTGATGACACCAAGCTGGGTGGTGCAGTTGATATACCAGAGGGATGGGATGCCATCTGGACATGAGACCTCATCTGGAGTACTGTGTCCACCTCTGGAGTCCCCAACACAAGAAGGATATGGCCCTGTTGGAGGAGAGCCATGAAAAATGATGAGGGGGCTGGAGC
>VYZX01022212.1:0-10199 GCA_013401335.1 Brachypteracias leptosomus | reverse complement strand
AAAAAAAAAAAAAAAACAGTGAACAAAACGTCACTGGACACTTCTGTCTTCTATTTTGATGGAAACAGAAGGCATGAGGGAGGGGAGAGAAACTTGTTTGCATGTAAGTTGGTCTGGCGCTGACAGCAATCCAAAAGCATCAGCACTAGGTTAATGCACAGCTTGACAGTGAAATGAACCACGAAGTCTTTATAAACACAAGTAGGGCCCAACAGCTGACTTCCACCAACCACAAGGAGTGAAGAGCTAAAAACTGACCAAAGGGCACAAACAGTACTAAATATTTGGACTGTGACAGAGGCTGTAGTTGAGAAGGCGGCACTAATGCACTTTTACTGTCTATGCCCATATCTGCGTCTCTAAAACAAGCGCCATGGGAGGAGGATGAGTAAGAAGGCATGTAAATATGCAACCATTATGGCTGAGCAGATAAACTCAAGGAAGGGATCCAGTGTAAAACACAGGAAAGGGAGGAAGAAGAAGAATGTATTAAGTATCTGTAGAATCATAGAATGGTTTGGGTTGGAAGAGAACTTAAAGATCACCTAGTTCCAAACCTTCTGCCAGAGGCAGGGACACCTCTGACTAGACCAGGTTGAGCAAGGCCCCATCCAACCTGGTCTTGAACACATCCAGTGATGGAGAATCTACAACTTCCACGGGCAACTTGTTTTTTTGTAGGCCCCCTTCAGATACTGCAAGGCCACAATAAGGTCTCCCCAGAGCCTTCTCTTTTCCAGGCTGAACAACCCCAACTCTCTCAGGGTTCAGCAGGTACATATAATAAATTTAGACAAGTGTGGGCTAATAGAGTAGCAAAGAGGAAAGCAGCTTTCTTCCTAACATACAGAAGGGCATGCCACTGGATGCTAGATTAAAACTGAGGGACCATTCCAGATCCCTCAGCAGACATAAAACCCTATTGTTTTTTCACTGATCAGATACGTAGGCTGGAGTTGTCTCAACCAAGGAGCTACAAACTTGAAATAATTTAGCATTTAATCTGATCACAAATTATCTGCGAACCACTTCTGTGTTTTCCAAGCTTGTTCATCATTCTAAATGGTCCAGACACTTCATGGCACCAAAATATTCCAGACTACCCTGTGCTGGCAAGATTTTTGAGTTCAAGATGATCAGCCAAGTGAGTCATGTAAGACATTTAGATTTCTTACTTAAATCTCTGTTAAAAAAAAAAAAAAAAAGATCAATAGCCTTTTCCATACTGACAAGAACAGGACCTGCAGGAGTAGAAACCTGCAGATTCAGCTGTTCTCATACCCAATTTTACCTCACCATGAGGAATGTCTACAGCACAGCTGATACCGCTGCTACCAGCAATGGAGCACTAACCTGGATGCACACATTTTATCACAGGTCTCCTTTCCCATCTTGCACAAGCAGATGAAATTAACATGAAGAACTTTTGATCTTTTCAGTGGAAAATACAAAACCCAACAGAGTGAAATCTCCTGAGAATAGGTTTGGTTTGTTTAATTATGCCCTCCCAAACAAATAGCTCGTTTCTGCAGACTACCAGTGATCTATACATCATAGGCTGAAAGGCAACACTAGCTAAAGAATTCCAGCAGTAAAGTTCCCAAATACAAATTCATAGAAATGCTTGAAAAACCTTTGTTTTCCACAAATGAGCTTGTAAATCACCCAGATTCATTGATTTGCATGTACATAGGGGAAAAAATTATTTAAAAGAATAATAAATGCCAAAGCAAGTTTGAGATTTTAATGCACAGATGTTAGAAAGCCACAACTTTTCTGCAGTATTTGTCCTACTGTAGACAAGAAAACATGGTTTTTCCTTGAAATCATTTGTTTCAATAATGAAGGCGATGAATGTTTGCTTGAGGCATCTATTTACCACTTCAGCAACAACAAAAAAATGGGTATTGATGATTTTATGCAGATCTCATCCCTACAACTTTCCTGAGTGGTGTGTTCTATGCTTCTATTCAGCTCTTTGGAGAGCTCATTCTGCTGAAGAGAGCTGTAGCTTCTAATGAGAGCCTTCTGCAGATGCTTGGTTTCTATGAATCGAGCATTAAAGTCATTTTTACATAGCTGAAAGTCTAGCCCTTGAACTCGATCAAGACTGAAGCAGAAGAAACAGATGGCAGAAGACTCGTGATATGGAGCTGACACACCCAGGAACAGGAGAGCTGTACACCACAGAAGAAAAAGGTTCAGTGGGCTGGGATTCATCCCTTCTTTCTCTAGCTGCCTGTGAGAGGCTGTCACTCGTGATCTCCTTCGCTGGCTATTTTATGGCACATAGGTGGCTGCTCCCCTATCTTGCACTAACATAATTTTATGCTATGTGTTTCAATTATTCCCTGCATAAAAATAGTATACATGTATAATTCAGGCTGTGATCCAAGAGTCCACCCCCTTCCTGACAGGAGGGATTAATCTTGGAGAATACCTCATACTTTCAGATAATTCCACTCACTTCTCACATTTCCCTCAAGTTCTCCCCCTTCGTTTCCCCCCCTCCCACACACGTGATGTCGAGGGAAGGAAAAACGGGTAGGAAGGAGGGCAAGATTCCCATGTATCAGCTCAGGGAATGACAAGAAGCCAGATCTTCTCCCACGCTGACTGGCACACGGCAGCTCCAAGAGAACACAGTCTGCCAGCTAAAGGGCACGGCCAGCCCCTTATCTCAGCTGCCATCTGCAGCACGTACCGGCTGGAGGTGCACACTGCTCAATCCTGCGGGAACCGAGAAAGAGAGGATACATCACCATTTATGGTGTCACTATCTTCCATTCTCCAGAGCTCCTCATGGCATAACTTGGCCCCGAGCTCTCAGAGCCCGCTCCAGAAGCCCTAATCCAAACTAGAGGTTACGGTGTCTGGGGTGCAAGGTGCCTGTGGCAGAGCTGGAATGCTGGTAGCCAACAGCACAATGGCTTTTGGTACAGCACTCACCAAGAACACCAGCTCCCTCTTCTCCCTTTCACACTATCTGCTCCTTTTATGAACCTGAGCAAAGGACACGATGGTTACAGCTCAGCCCTATCAGATGTAGAGAAGGAAGACTGCATCAAACCATGGACAATTCTGATCCAGGACATCTCCAAGTAGTTGTGTCTATCACAGTGAATTAAAGCAGTGTGTCATTTCAAGGCTGTTCTGCAAAACACATTACAACTAGATGGGCTAATCAAGCTTTTTTAGGTTCTATTTCGTCTGGATTTTAAATTTTGGCAAGAGAAAAGTTAACATATCCCCTGGGTATGAAAAATTTCCCATGAGTCTTTTGTAACATATATACAAAGAGTAATTAAAACTCAGTTTGAAACGTATCTTAAAACCTGCAGTTCTGGCTTACTACATAAAACCCTGAAAATTAAAAAATTGAAAAAAAAAACAAACCCTGACTATAAACAAAGAGAAAGCGATACTTCTCCTGTCCAAATAGAGTGCTGCTGCAAAATATAAATAGCCTAAAGGAAAAATAAACCGGGCGTTTAAAATTCTCAGATTTCAGCCTCAGAGATGGCTTCTATAACATAGGAAAGAAAATTTAACTGAGAAATGTAGAGGCTTTCAGATGCTGAGACTGCCTGAGTATTTGGTAGCCTGCATTGGAGTGCCAGTTCTATTTGGTTATCACTGGCTTGAGGTACTGAGCACTCATGAAGACCTCAAATGCACCAGTCTCCAAGAAGTGGAACACTTGGTTTAACCATTGTTGTCCATTTTATTGTCTATTCCAGTGGCTTCTGACCCTTCGTTGCAATTCCACTGCAGAGCTTACACATGAAGGACAACTATGTGTAAAACAGAGAAGGAATGAATTCAGGGACTGAAAAATAGAGAATTTCCATTACCACCTAAACACAGTCATGCTCTCCCTCTAAGCAGGCAAAATATACAGCAAGCCTGCAAAACATAATTTAACATGTTATAAGCCTGGACTACAGGAATTGATGGGAATTTTGCCATTTACTTCACTGGGAACAGGTTCACATCCTAGATGTGAATACTTCACGCCACTGTAAATATTATTAATTTTACAAGTGCTGCTCAGTTCATGGAGATGGCTGATGTGCGACAATGACACAAGATCTCTTTTACCCTGACTATTCCTGCGAGATTTGTGTTCCTCCTGTCTCCGCTTGTGTGTGGGCTACGGGATACACAACAGGATACGGCTGAGATTGTAAATAGCTGTATTCTAGCTGGGTATATCATCTTGGAGTAAATTTTCTGTCAAAATGCATATGATATTAGCTGCTTCATTAAGAGAATGGTTCACTTACGTACAGACTAAGTGCTATGCTTTGCATACAGCATTTGGAGTCCATCTCCAAAACAATGCTTTTCGCTGAGAATGCCATGTGGAAGGATCTCTTTTAGTTTGTAGTGTGTTTTGCTACTTTTGCAACAGAAGATCAGGAGGAGCAGTGGTATAGGCAGCCAGAAAGTACTGCTGAAATCAGCGCATCAAATGGAAAGTAAGTTAAAAAAAAAATAAATCTTTGACTGCTAAAAATCAAAAATAGAATTAAAACCATATGGGGCTGGTCTAGCCAGTTGGTGATAACACAACCAATGTGGCTGCAAAGTCCAGACTCAACTCTCAAGCTTTCAAGATAGCACAAACTAGAAGCCCTGCACAGTCACCTCTAGAAAGAAAGTGCTGTCTACTGTCATTCCTTACTGATGTCTTCTGTGTGAGGGAAGGCACACATGTAGTCACCTCCAGAAGCCATACAGCAGCAGCCAGAGAAGAGCTCCAGGAAGATAACCACACCTAAACCAATTCTGGTATGAGGATGGTTACGGGGATCTACCCTCCTGGGATGAAGGAAGAACATGGAGGGTTTTCTAGTGTGCTGTCAAAAGCTGCTCAGTATGAAATTCAAGATCATTCAAACAAGGAAAAGGGCATAGTAAGTCCTTTTTTTTTTTTCTTGTGCAGATGTAGTGTCTTCAACGCCAACTGAAAATTACATTCACTTTGAAAGCTCTGGCTTTGAACACCTCTCTCTGAAGACAGTGGGAAATTAAGTGCTAAATCACAATAACCTAAAACCCCATGAAAGCACTCAAACTGAGAGTTTCTGTTTGATTCATGACTCCAGGTTCTTCAGGTGGTTGCACACAAAGGGCTGTGGAAACAACACACCTGAGCACGCAGCATTACATCTGGAACCACATCTATCAACACCCTTCTTTCCACAGGAAAATTCTGAGGTATTTCAAAAGGTGGAAGTTGTCTCTGGAATACATCCACAGGTTCTGAGCAAACACACAGGAACAGCAATGGCTTGCACACAGTACAACCACTCAGACCTATATAATATTTTAATCAGAAGAACTTTAAGTGTTTTAGATTCATTAAAGAATTTAGCCACCTGAAACACATGAAGCAGTTAAGGGCAGAGTAGTAGCTATTTAAAAGCCAGGCAAGCCCAGAGCTACTCCCGTACTACAAAGAAGGTTTCTGTAGTGACCACAGGAGCAGGACTGGACTAGCAGCCAGGAATGGGCTGTGAGAGCCTCAAGGTATGAGTTAACGGTTTTTGGCTTGTTTGGGGGGTTTTTGGATGTGATTGTTTTGCTTGCAGCTAGAATACTTGTATTTAGCCTTTTGTTCCAGGATCCTTTGTAGCACTTAAACTCTAGGCTCTCGTTGTAGTAAGCAAGTATTTCCTAGTGAAAAAGGAGGAACTGTGGAAGGTATCGCAGCCACAGCTTTGGGGTGTATTACCCGAGTCACTCACTAGAGACTTCATACCGAGAAACTGCGAATCACCAGTTTCTCCGAACATCGGCTCCTTAAAGTAGTGGTTTCAGGGGCTGTCTTCAGGAAACTCTGGGAGCTGGGCTCTTAAAGCTCGCCTTCTCTGGTGAGTGATGCGGCCACTCTGCGCCTTGGGCCTCTGACTACCGTTCCAGTTCACAAGAGCCCTGACAGACGAATCCCTTCCCCTGAAGCACACGATTCCCAGCGACGGGCCATGCCTCTCCCGAGGAGAACGGCTGGGTCGGGAAGCGCGGGGATGCTCAACCCCCGGGGACCGGTCTCCGCTTCGCTGAGGCACCCAAGGAAGCCGGGCGGGTTGGTGTCCCGGGCACCGGTGCCTGCCCGCCTGTTGCCCGAGGAAGCCACGCCATCCCTGGCTGCCGCTCCCGGGAAGCGCGGAGGAGCCCGCACCGCCCGCGCCCCCTCCGCTGCCGCCCTGGGGGACGGGTGGCCCGAGGGCTCTCCACCAGCCCGCTCCCGGGGGGACCCCGTGGCAACAGCCACCGCTCCCGCAGCAAAACTTTCCGCCGGGGCGGAGAGCCAGGTTCCCTCTCTCCGTTCCCGCGGCGTCGTCGGGGTAAGTTGGCGCCGCGGCGGGGTCCGGCTCTCCGGTAGCCCTGCATAGCAGCGCAGCCGCGGGCGGAGAGAGGGGACGACCCCGGGCGCGGAATCCCCGTCCCGGCTGCCCCCTCCCCCGCCGCACCGGGGGTCCGCAGAGCTCCTTACCCAGCCCCGGCACGAAGGTGTTGAGGAAGAGGCAGATGACGGCCACGGGGAACGGCATGTAGGGGATGGCGGCGCGCAGGGGGCCCTTCTTCTCCCGGACCTGCACCACCACCCCGCTGGAAGGGGCAGCGCCCCGGCTGGGCTCCCCGCCCGCCGCGCTCTCTCCGTCCTTGGGGAAGGGATCCATGGCCGGTACCGGCGGGACCGAGGGTACCGGTGCCCCCTGCGGAGCCCCTAGCTTGCCGCCGCGCGCGCTCCTGCCGCCGCCGCGCGGCCCCGCCTACGAGCGCTCCCCTCCCCTCCCCGCCGCTCGGACCCCTCCCTCCGCCGTTCCCGCCCCCTCCGTGCCCGTTCCCCTCAAACCCACCTTCCCCGGGGCTCCCTCCTCGGCTTACCCTGCGGTCGGTCGAGGCGTTTTGACGGCCGCGGTACTTCCCCCCGTTACCCCGGTCTGCCCGGCCCCTCTCACAGCCCCTCTCCGCCCCCGCCCTGCGCGCCGACACCGAATTTGGCCAAGTGGAGCAAAAGCGGCGGGGAGAGGCCCCGGCCGGGCTGGGTGCTGGGATGCTGCCCCGAGCGTGGCGGGCACCGAGGGGAGCATCCCCCGGGCACAGCCGCCGGGAAGCGAGAGGGTTCGGTGTTTGGGAAGGGGAAAAGCCGCCCGGGTGCCGGGCCCCGGAAAGCGGAGGAAAAATAACGGCGATTTTAAAAATAGCTGCGCTCCGAAGGTGTAAATTTAACCCGTACTCGATTATTGTTTGGAAAACGCTGCTGGGAGGGAGGGAAGAGGAGGGAAAGGGAGGAGGGAGGGCTACGAGAGTCCCTGCTCATGGCAGGGGGTCGGAGTTGGGTGATCTTTGAGGCCCCTTCCAACCCAAACCGTTCTATGGATTAGATGGGAGAAAAGAGAATAATACACCCCTGGAAAGCGAAGCACAATTTGGGGTAGTGTGAAAATGTGTCTTCATTCGCATCAGTAGCACTCGATGAAGTATCCTCTTGTAGGGCTGGCGATTACCACCCCGTACACAGCTAAATGGATGAAATGCTGATAGAATTTGTGCATGTCTGGAGTTAAAAATGATGACGAGGCTTGGTCCTTGTAGATAGGGTTCAGCAGAGAAAACGGGGAAAATATTAAAGGCATTAATCCTGATACAACAATAGAAGTGTGACACACGTACAGGATTTTTGCAGAAAAGAGTGCATAGTCTGTGTCTTACCGTGCATTTCGGAGCTGAATTCCTGCTAGGAATTCAGACTCCAGCAGAAAATCTGGAAGTACCTTATATATGCCACGGGAATGCCACCTGACAAATACAATTCGACAGTTTAATCGATTTCAGTACAAATTAGTACAATGAAGTTAGCACAATTAAAAAGTTAGGTAAACAAAATGACACAGATGCAGAATTCTGTTCCTAGGTTATATTTTTTGGTTTTTCTAATACCTGGATTCTGAACCATAAAAACAGACATCTCACTTAAAATCTCTTAATAATACCAAGGGGTTTTAGCTTATCTTCTGAGTGCCTTTCATCCAAAAAAATCTTTATACTTTTTGACTAAACATGCAGTTTAGATGTGTTTCTGAAACATATTAGTCAACCCAGCCTGGCTATATCTTTTTTTTTTTCTTTTTTGTGGTGACAGTTTTTTCCATCAAAATAGTTCATGACAGCCCATTATATCCCCTAGACACAAAGCTATTGGAAGGCTGAAGCTTTCTCTTGGAAAGATCTGATGTCACTGATGTGAATTCTGTATTTCTCTGCTGGTTGATCAGACTACAATCAGATGAGAAATCTTTATGGGATGAATATTGACGAACTAGAGCCCGTGCAAAGCAAAATCCACAGCTGGAACACTATCAATAACTTGCAGTGATATTAATTCTTTGTGGACTCAACCAGATGATGAATTGATAAAGGTTCTGGAAATCGTGTGTGGGTGAGCCCACCTACACTAAAAGCAAGTAAAAGGCCATTGTGAGAATAGCCCAGGCAGATAATCAAATACTAAGATGAATCAAAGCAATATTTTGTCAGAAATACTTAATAATGGGTTGTGCTGTTACAGAACATTTCCTTGGAAGATCTCAAAGCGTTTGACAAATGTGAGTGAATTCACTTGCTGCTTTAAGATTAGTTGGCACTATGTGAGGCTTCTTCTACCCGCTAGTAAGATGCAGCCGCTTCTGGACTGAACCACATCATTAATTCTCTGCTGCTGGTGTTCGGGGAAGTTTTCAGGCGCCTCAGGCAAAAGTTATGACTGACTCAGAGTATATTAAAGATATCATCGTGTAGCAAGTTGTGACATTTCCAAGCTTCTCTAAACAAGCGAATTGGTGGCAACATTACTCTGCTGTGACTGCTCCAGACTCTTCAAGTGCTGCGTGATAACCATGCAAACTACCTCATCCTGAGCAACCCTGTGCTACATGCTTTGCCATTACTCAGGAGACAAGAGTCTATGTGCTGAAGAGCTTAAGTGAGGAATGAGAGCTGTTAATGAAAAAGTGTGCTGGGACCTAGGTAGAAAAATGTGACCCATGGCTGAATTTATTTTGAGGAAAATAAGGTTATCATTTATAAAAATCTGTTATATTTGTGAGTATTAAGAATACTCAGATTTCTTCAGATTTGATCTTTGACATGTTCATTTCACTTCTTGGCAGGAAAGCAGCTCACAGAACTGACATACATAACATTATTTGTCTGCAATTGAGACCAAAAAGTGGTTAAAACCAGAACAAACCTGAGATGCTCCTGGCATGCTGCTGTAGCACCAGTGCATTGACACACAGGACTGGGGATGCATCCTCCCCAAGCATTCTTCAGACTTCTCTTCATGGTAGTGCTGCAGGAGACAAACACTGTAAAACTGAAGTCAAGCATTACAGCTGTGCCTCAAGAGTGGACACTTAGTAGTCTTAAGTTGAGATGCCTTAATCTTCTGGGTGTCTTGTTAAAGAGTAGGCATTGTAGTTGGCCCAGGTGCCAGCAAGACTGTGGGACCTTCTGAAGGTGGGTGGCTTTCCACATTGTTGTAGCTCTCAAAACCAAAGAACTCTGGCCTCTGACTTCCTCTGGTCTTGAGAATAGTATCGATAGCTGCCATATCCTCCATAAGCAAGCATGAACAGTGAACCTGTTTATGAAATAGCCTTGTCTCAGTGCTGTCAAGACTTAAGATGGACCTTCTGATTGACAAAAATTAGTGGTCTTATTGTGAAGCCATTGTGGTTAGTTATACAGCATGTGGACGTTGCTGTGGGAAGTATATGGAGGAGTATATGATCAGTATCCTGAGAGTTTTATATGAGTCAGGCCTGGAGAAGTTCAACATGTGGCTTACGGCCACCAACTTCCCAGGCAGAGGAGGCTAATCTTCTAGCTGAGAGCAGGAGAAGGCATTTATGTTGTGGTCACTAGCTGACTTTCAAGGAGCTGTGATATGAGATTTTATAATGGGAGATTTTCCCCTTTGGGTTTCCACAGTGGATAAATAAGTTGCATTTCAAACATTTTGCAGATATGATAATTTTTAAGTATACGCTAAAGGATAGAAGTGTTGTCCAGCCAAAGGGAACTTCAAGATCAGCTGGTTGGATGAGTTTGCCCTGCTGTTGTAGAATAGCTTTTTATTATTTCCCTGTCCGTACTGGTATTTACAGGAAGAGAGCTTGTCTGAA
>VYZX01022190.1:305-34986 GCA_013401335.1 Brachypteracias leptosomus | reverse complement strand
ACCGCCCCGGCCCCATGAGCCGCGGCGCCCGCTCCCGCCCGGCGCTGCAGTGGCGACGGCGGGCCGCCTCTGCATGGCCCCGGCTGTGGATATGACCGCCGCGCCCACCGGGGTCCGCAGCGACGAGCTACCCTCGTCCGCCTTCAGCAAGCCCGGCGGCGGCGGCCTCCCCGTCGCGGCGGCGATGGGCGGGGAGGAGGAAAGCGACAAGCCCAAGGTCTCCCCATCGCTGCTGCCGTTCAGCGTGGAGGCGCTCATGGCCGATCACAGGAAGCCGGGCGGCAGGGACTGCCCCGAGGGCGCCGGGCCCCCACCGAGCGCCGGGGCGGCCGCCCGCGCCAGCCTCAGCCCCCGCCTAGGCGCCCTGACGGCGGAGGCACCGTCCTCTCCGCTTTCTCTCGGTGGCCACTTCTCCGTCGGGGGGCTGGTCAAGCTGCCCGAAGACACCCTTGTCAAGGCAGAAAGCCCCGAGAAGCAGGAGCGGAGCCCCTGGATGCAAAGCCCACGCTTCTCGCCACCTCCCCCAAGTGAGTAGGGTCCGGGAGCGGGCGGGCTGGGACCCACCCCCCGGGCCGTCTGCGCCCTTCCTGCGGGGCTGGGCAGTGCGGGAGCAGCGCTGCGGGGGCGGCCCGAGATTTCATCTCGCTTTCACCTCGTCTGGCCCCCCCGGTACGTTTTTTCCTGAAGTTCTCACTCTGTGTGTGCCGCGCCGCTTCGGCCTGTTCAAAATATTGAACCGGTTCAAGTGTGGCCGAAGCCGGAGGATGGCTCGGAAGAGCGGCGCCCTAGGGCGAGATCTTGCGCCAAATGTTAACTGGGGGAAGAGTGGAGGGGGGGGGGGCAGAAGCAGCTCGGCCTGTCTGTTAGCTTAACCTGGGGGTCGAACTGGCCACGAAAAGCCAGCCTCAACCTTAGCGGCGTTTTCTCCGAAAGTGGCTCAATAGAATTTATAAGGCTCCCGGGCGAGGCGCCTTCGGGTTTTGCGGGCTTCTCCCCCGCCGGCTGCTATCTCAAGTGTTGCATCTCCCAAAGTCTGAAGAGCCGCAATTACCGATGTTTTCCTGTTTTACTTACGGAGAGAGCTAAAATAATAAAAATAGCAGCGGGAGGGCCGACATCAGAAAAGTCCATTAATCCTCTCGAGGCTGCGCTGAGCCTGTGGCCGGGCAGCCCGGTCCGTCTGCCCTCGGCCGGATTCCTCTCCTTTCCCACCCAGGCTCTTGTGGACAGTGGCGAGCTTGGGCTGAAGCTCTCCGGGGCGTTCGGGGTGTTCTTAGCAGAGCCGCGAACAGAGCTGCTTTTTCTCTCCCTTGAAGAAAAGCAGCTTTCCTGACAGGACTTGTGTAGAATATCGTGGTGGTTTGATTTATTTAAATTGCAAAGTAAAAGTTGTTGTTGCTAAGTAAACCCGGAGCATATCGAGGTTGAGGACCCTTAGAAATGTTAAATAAGCGGAGAGGAGCAAACTGGTGAAGAGCGGTAGATAGAGGCCGAGTGTGAATTCAGAGCCCGTAATTAATTACATGCTTAATCCGGTTCCCAGGGGCCTAATGAAGAGAGTGTGAGTCTGAGAAACCAGCCCGTTTTGTTTATTTTTTTTTCTTAATCCAATAAAAAGGACAGGACATTATTTTGGAGGATCGCTCCATTCATTTAAGTCCCCCCTGTATGAGCCGGGAGCCGCGCAGGCAGAAGCTGGAGGGTGCGTGGGTGTCTGACTCCTGGCCTTTGCCGAGTTTTTCCATTGAGTTGGGGAGGCTCTTGCTGAGAAACACTCGAAACTTTGGTCATGGGAGTCATGAAAAACCCAATTCTTCAGTAAGGAAACCGCTTTCTTTACTGGAACGGGAGGCATCAATTTGAAGTGTGCCCTGGGCAGCCCTGAAGATTTTGGGCCTTTCTCTCCACCCCAGCTACTGTGGGGTGGGGGCTCCGCGGGTTGCTTGGGTTCAAGCGCTGCTAACCGAGGTATCTCTCTCCTTCCCCCTCTCCTCCGGCTGCTCCTTGGCGCAGGGCGTCTGAGCCCCCCAGCCTGCACCCTGCGCAAGCACAAGACGAACAGGAAGCCCCGGACACCCTTCACCACGGCGCAGCTGCTGGCCCTAGAGAGGAAGTTTCGGCAGAAGCAGTACCTGTCCATCGCTGAGCGTGCCGAGTTCTCCAGCTCGCTCAGCCTCACTGAGACCCAGGTGAAGATCTGGTTCCAGAACCGCCGCGCCAAGGCCAAGCGGCTCCAGGAGGCCGAGCTGGAGAAGCTGAAGATGGCAGCCAAGCCCATGCTCCCGCCCGCTGCTTTTGGCATCTCCTTCCCGCTGGGCGGCCCGGCTGTGGCCGGTGCCTCTCTGTACGGCGCCTCCAGCCCTTTTCAGCGGGCAGGGCTACCCGTAGCTCCTGTGGGACTGTACACAGCGCATGTGGGATACAGCATGTACCACCTCACATAGAGCTGAGCCCCGCCGAGCCCAGCCTGCCGGCTGTCCTCTCCAGCCGGCTCTGCACGCCCTCCCTCCCTGCTCCTCTCTGTGGACTTCCCCACGGGCCCCGTGGCAGAGACTTCTCTCCAGTTTGGCTCTGTTCAGCCTCTCTGCTTCCCCCTGTGATGCCGGCCCTCTGGTCCAGCGCCATTCTGCTCTTCTCAACAGTTATAGGAGCTGCTCAGCTCTCCAGCAGGCAAAAGCATGAGGCATCCTCGCCCCAGCTCCTCTCCGGCACAGGGCAGTGATGGGCCAGCCCTGCCTCACTTTCACGGCTCTGACTGGCAGCCTGAGGAGAGCCCCTCGCCGTGGGGGAAGGAACTGTGGAAGAGAAACGGCAAAAAGAGGGCTGAAAGACAGGACGTTTCTCTTTCTGCAAGACGAGGTCAAGAGGCAGAAGTGTAGAGCAGCCTCTCCCGTCCCTGTGTAACAGCGCTGTCTGTTACCTGTTTTTGTTCCTCCACCAGCTCCTTTGGAAGGGGTTCTGTGTACTATGTAATATACTGTATATTTGAAATTTTATTATCATTTATATTATAGCTATATTTGTTAAATAAATTAATTTTAAGCTACTGTTTGATGCGATTTGTTTGCTCCTTGCCCTGACAGGGGTGACAGAAGAAGATTTTAAATTTGTGTGTCAAGGGGACAGGAGAGAGGAACCCCTTTGTATCAGCCATTTTTCCTTCCCCCCATGGGTCTTCAGTCTCAGACAGCAAGGCCTCGGCTGAGTTTTAGGCTTGCTGTTTATCCCGGAGCTGCCCTGTCCACTCAACTGTCTGAAATTTCTTCCTTTCCCCTTCCACTGCCCCTTGCTGGCAGCTCCCACCGCATCCACTGTCCCGAAGGCACGGGTGCCTGCTGCTGCTCTCCCCAGCGGCCCCGGGACCGGCACAGCCTCAGGACCGACACGGCCCGGTCTGGGCTTTTCCAGACCTAGGCAGGAGAATACTACTTCTCTCCCTGCGGCGGCAGGGAAATTCCCGACGGCTGATGGGGGCTTTGGAGGTGGTGTGACTTGTCCCCCACCTCAGTGCCAAGCCTAGAGAGACCAAGGGTTTTCCCCCGCAGCTCCTCTCGGCAGGCAGCGTTGTTCGGTGGAAGGAATCACCGGAGAGTTTGGGGTGGTGGGGAGGAGAGGGGGCTGTCGGGGTGATGCGGGAGCTGGGGGGAAAGCGCGCTAAAGAGCGGGGCAGAGGCAGCGCTACGGCCAGATCCGCGGGGTCGGAGGTGTTAGGGTACGGAGTGATGGAGATGGAGTGTGGGGAGCAGTAGTGTTTGGGGACGGGTGTGGGGCCGCGACAGACAGCCGGTGGGACCTGCGGGACGGGCGGTCGGGACCCTTCGGCGCCGTCTCCAGCCCATCCCCGTGGCTCCGGGCGCCCCGCAGCCCTCAGCGGTCGACTCCGCTGGAAACCCGTCTCAGTCGCCACGGCCCCTTGGAAACCGTCGGCGGTGGCCGAGGACCCCGCGGAGGAGGGCAGCGGAATGCCCCGCTCCGCACCCGCCGATCCCGCCGGCACCAGCGCTGCCGCCTCGCCACGTACCCCCGCCGGCTGCGACCCCGAGCCCCCTCCGTGCGCAGTACCTCCCTATTTCGTTTTGACGGTAAGGGAGAGCGATGCTTTCCCCTTTATTTTTTTTTCGTGCTTTATCTATACGCTTAAGGAACTAGTGCTGAAAAATATGGACTCTGTAGTTTTCTTCCTTTCCGTCTGTTTTTTTGTTGGTTTTTTTCCCCCTACTGCTTTCATTTCTAGCAATTTAAAACGTTAAAGTTGAAGCAAAGTTAGAAGGAAAATAATTGCTATAATGAGGCTAGGCAATCTTCTGCAGGCACTGTGGCTCCAGCGAGACTGTAGCTGGGGGCGAGGCGGGACTTTTATCATCTCCTAAATATCAATGATGCTTTCAATAACTCAACGAAACAACATACCTGAACCCAGTCACTTTCTCCAGAGCTCGCTGCTCTAATCCCCCACTTCTCATCTCTCGCTTCGCTCTGGCCGCCCAGTCCTTTCTGGGCTGCGGTGAGTTTTAGGGTTTTGTGGTTGTTTTTTTTCTTCGGTTGCTTTTGTTGTTTTGGGTTGGGTTTTTTTTCTTATTCTTTTTCTTGTTTTTTCTTTTTTTGGTCTAGCTCTCCTTTCCGATTATTTCTTTTCTCTTTGCAAATGACAGTGTCTGTGATCCTGACCCCAGCGCCCAACGCCGCGCCGGGCTGGGAGAGCGCGGTGCCGGCTTTTTTCCCACGTTGTGTCTCCTGGCAGAAAAAGTCTGGAGATAAACTTAGCCCCTGCGCGATTAGACCGCGGGTTTGGGGAGAAGATCTAATCGAGCAGGAGGCCAGGTTTATCCTGTAAATAAGTCTTTAAAAAACCGAGAGGGATTTTCAACAGAGGGAACTGCCCGGAGCTGGCTCCCCGCAAACCCCGCTCCCCTCCTCCGGCACCTTTGGGCGCTGCGGAGAGAGGCTCGGGGCAAGCCGGGACCCTTTCATCTCTCCGCTTTGTGTGTATTTTTTTTTTTTTTTTACATTATGTCAACTCGGGATGGATATTCGAAGCGCAGGATTCCTATTGAACATGTCTTTGCTTTACGTTTTCCCCCTGACCCTTGGGCTAAAGTCCTTGGTTGCTCAATTAAACCCAGATGAGAACAATTAATAACTAAGTAATGACAATAAGTTGGGAATCACACGGATGAACGCTTCATGTGAATAGGAAAAGCTCACACAAAAGAGCAAAAAGGATTTGTCGGCTCTTTTTAAGGGGGAATTGGCTTTTCTTTTTTCTTGCCTCTGGCTTACCAGCAAATAAAACTCACTTTTGTGTCTTTGTCGCCTTAAGGATCTCAGTGGGCAGTTGGAAGTGAGAATGGCTGTTTTCCTTTCAACTTGAGGGTGCTGGCGCCACGCAGCCCCAAGGATAGAGAGTAGCCAAAGCAAAGTTTCCTAATAACTCCCCTCTCCCCCGCCACCCCTCCCCAGTCGCTCCCGTACACTCCCCACCCCCCACTCCTGCATGCATATCTCCACACACGCTTCTGGAGAGCCTGGGCAGATAGACGAGAGAAAGCAGAGGGGCCCCGAGCCCATCCCTGCAGCACGGCGGGCTCCAGGCAGGGCTGCGCGGCATCCTCCGCCGTGGGAACGCCTCAGCGCTTGGTGCGACGCTTTTCACGGAGGGTGGCAAATAGAGCGCACAGCAGCCAGGGCACGGAACGGGAGCAAACTCCAGCAGAAACACACACAAAATAAAAGGGGAGCCATTTTTCTACTCTTATTACCACAAAGGAAGGGAACGACTCCGCTACCCGCTCACGAATGCCGCGTCCCGGGAGCCTTTGCCCGGCACCGGCTCCCTGCAGGCTCGGAAACGCCGCCGCATCGCGCCCGGCTCCGGCTTCCGCACCGCTGGGCTGGAGCAGAGGGCAGGCAGCTGATGTCTTAGCGGTTAAAGAGTAAGGAAAGGCTCTCCTTCAGCCTTAGCTCCAGAGAAGGAGGTTACCAGGAAAACCTTCTGCACAAATCTTTGGTTAAACTGTGGATTTGTTGTCTGCTCTGAATTTCTGGTGTTTTCGGAGTTTGCTTCTGAATTCACTCTTTAACTCGAAACACGAATCGATGCCTTTATTTAACGTTTTCAGTAGTGCTCAAGTGAATTAGGAGCTAAAAGCCTATTTTCCAAAAGTGAGGGCAGGCTACATTCAGCAAGAGAGTTAGGCACAGCAGCAGCAGCCTCCTGCTGCTCAGGATTGTGCCTGAGAACACAACCTTCAGAAATCAGAGGCAAAGCCTGGAAGCTGCCTAACTTACCCATTGTAAAGGCCAGCGGAGGGGAAGGGAGCCTCCTTCTCAGTAGTAGTACTCTTATGCTTAAATACAGGCTCATCATTTTGTGTGAGTCTCCTGAGTCATATCAGAACTTCTTCCTAAAGATCTGGGAAGTGGAGGGTCTGTTAAACAAACCGATTGGACACCTTCACAGAGAAACGGGATACTTAACACTAACTCCTCGGTACTGCCTGGTCCCAGGTAAACAGCTGAACTCAGGTATTTTGTATGCAAAATGAAAATCCCAATCACCAACTTATTTGGCACTAAGAGATAATTGCTCTTCATCTCTTTTAATGATGTGTTTGATTTAATATTAGAGACGGAGGTGGCCAGAGAGCGCAAGAAAAAGCCTTGTGGCCAGGACACTCCTCAGAGCTGTAGGGCCGTTCAAATTAAATCCAGCAGAGTGGTGACTGGCAAGTAAGTCTTCCGCTGCTTGGGGTGTAATACACTGTGCCCAAAAAGCTGTTGTGTGCAACGAGGTGGTTCTCTCCTTCCCTAGTTTTCCACAAAAGCCGGCTAATGTGGCATAGGCACTTAACTGCAAGAGAGTTTGTGGTAGAAAGAGAAGCCTTTCCGCCTATCACAATGCTGGGTCCCACTATACATATTAGAATATATATACTTCTAACGCAAGGAGTATGTGAATTCCTGAAATTTCCTTTCTTGCACTTTTAACTCTCTCCACACCTTGTGAGAAGCACAGTGGTGTCCGTCCCTGGCCTGAGCAATCTGTTCCACAGCAGGGAGCCTAAAAATGAGGCATTGCGATAATGGGCATTGCAACACAGAGCTCCTTGGGGCTGGCCCGAGGCCCCTCTGCAACACGGACCCATTGTCTGTCCAGCTCCGCAGCAGGAGAAGCTGGAGGCAGAACCAGAAGCAACAGCTCTGACTCATTTAACTACGAGTAGTAAATTGTAACATGCTGTACAGAGAGATGTGGTAGTGATTTGCTTACAACTGTAAACCGGTTGACATTAACTCTGCTCCATTGTACCTCTTCATCTCGGAGATCTTTTATCCCTCCAGGCTGGATCCGGTTCCCACCCTGCAGTGATTAAAGGGAGAGCAAGAGAGGCAGCTACCTGGACACGGTCTCCCTCGTGTGACCAGGAATGTGCAATAAATCCCCCGTGCAAAGCTGTCCTTTTCATCTAGGGAAGAGGCCGCAGCTGAGGACCCCACCGCAGCCCAGCCCAAAACTCTTCCCGGGAGGTGAGTGCCTGCAGCCGGCTCACCTTTGTGCTGCTGCCCGGGGGGCTCTGGAGTCCCCTCGGCCGACAACTGGGTGTCTAGACGGTATGAACAGCACTCTTAGCATTTCTTCTTGCTTAGCCCTGTGGAAGAGAAACAAGTCTCTTGCATACTGTTACACGGTGATCAAAACTACTCAGTTAAATAGCAGAGACTCAGGCTGCGCTAGTGAGCTGTTAGACAAACCTTGTGAGGGAGTTTTGTAGGAGCAATATTCGAAATTTGAGAGTGATTCTCTGTCTGTGGTCCCCTCCCATTGAAGCTGGGGCAGTAAATGTGGCAGTGGGGTCAGAGTGATCAGCATCGGGCAAGACCGAGATCCAGAGACCCAGGCATAAAAATATGCAGCCCAAACGAAATGTTCTTTTCAGCCTAATTGAGCAACACTTTTGTTGTAGGTGTTTTGTATTGGACGTGTAGCAGCAAGCAGGGTGAGATGTGCACTTGATGTACCTTGAAGAAAGAGGTACCCTACAATGACAAACACATTCAAGACCCCCTAACAACCACGCTTGCTGCCCCATGCAGGGGTGGAAAGAGAAAGAGCACCCAGGCAGGCAGCATTTAGAGGTTTCACTATGACTCAGGCTCCCTTTGCACACCAGAGAGAAAGGAAGTGGCAGTGGGTGGGAAAGAGGTCTGGTAACAAGGGATGACAAAACTATGTTAACTGGAAGACTGCAAGTGGTGCGAGAAGCCTCTTGAGAACGGAGGAAAAACTAATTATTTCCAAAAGACAAGCTGGAGGGAAGGAGTAACTTTCTTTTGAAGCAATGTTGTGTGTGCACTGGGCATTATTATGGATATATTAGGTAACACAAGTACAGAAGTAAGGATGGGATGCTTTAAAACTCAAGGGATACTTGTCTTAAGCTGCAAATGCATTTACATGTAAGCCAACGGACCTATTACATTCATTTACATCAGCAAAGGACCAGGAGAAATTTTTCTGGAGCTCTGAGACCTGCCCTCACATTATAGCAAACTTGTGTGCATTAGTCCTGGGAAGCATCTGCTCCTCACACTCTACTCACTAAAAGCCATAAATGCTTTTCAAAATCTCATAATGAGCTTTGGACTTACTGTCAAAGCCACGTCCATGGTATACCACAAGAAGAGACAGTGGGATGTCGTAGATGTTGTCAGTCTGACCAAAGATTTTTCTTTCTCTGACACTGTCAATCGTCTCTTTGAGTAGGAGGCTACATAAATAACACACACTAAATTATATTTATAAAACAAACTCCAGGGTTGCAAAATACAATGTATGTGCGGTGGGACTGGAATAGATACAGAGAAACAGGAGTCAGTGGTTTTTGAAAAACTTTAAGCATTAATTACCTTGAATTAATTGCCACCTCTGAGGCACCTTTCTGACTATGCAGAGACTATAGGCTACTGAACAGAGATGTTCCCTGTTTCCTTTTAGCTGGGAACTTGAAATCAAGTACCCTGTGAGATCCCCAACAGCTGAGAGCCTGTAGCACCAGAAGACAGTATGATGTCTCTGCAACAGCGTTTGTATCAGATAACAACAGTATCAATATAAATAGTAATCCAAATGCAAACTTTCTTTAGTAATAGCGCAGCTAAAAAACTTCAGCCACATTCTTTTTATAGGCAGCCTAAGTATTAACAATGTATTCAATATCTACATACAGAAAGCTTAGACATGAGCTTTTAATTTGGAATTTTACTTTAGATGTTATTCAAAGGAGGATTGGAAGCACCTTTAAGTCAAAAGACTCTTCAAGAGTCATTTCTTAAAAATGCAATGTCTTTAACTGCATTTCTATCAGCTGTGATACCTGAATTAAGATGAACTTAACAGCCTTATTAGCTTGGAGTTCAAATGCAGATCTTAAGACAGCTCTCTCTTTAATTCAAGAAGCTTGGTGCAGGCATGTTAATTTTCCTTCTAAATAATTGCATCTTTCAAGTATGTACTCAAAATCAATCCAAGTCAAAAAACCTGGAAAGAAAATAGAAAATTGTGCAGGGCATATAACAAAATGAGAAAACTGAGATGGAGTTGTAATCCTAAACTATTCTTACTTTTTAAAGTACCAGGCTGAATTTCTTCAAATGTGAATTGTTTTTGCTTCCTCAAAGATGGCTTTAATACCAGCCAAGTTTGAAGTTTCTAATGGTATTTATTTCTGAGCTATGTGTGTATGAGAATTTCACTTTGCATAGTTGGAGACTGTGATCTTTTTCAAGCTTGCATAATGTTTAACATAACTGAATCAATTTTCAAAACAAAGAAACACGAAAGCATTGAAAAATGCCCAGAACAAGAATGGGCATTTCCATTCCATAAGGAATTTGTTTGGAAAAAATTATAGAGAGTTATTGGAATTAGAATCTAAGTTTATCTTAAGTTTGCTGGAAGGGAAAGTTACATTATATGAGACAATTAACCATTGGCTTCGGGTCTGGTCCAAAGCCCAATAAAATCAGTGGCGTCTTTCCATCGGCTAACTAACAGGCTTTGGGTCTGACTCATAAACTGCAGAGCTCCACAGAAGATAATAGTTCTACATTGCTTATGTGAAAGTTAAATATAGCCCGATGTTTGTAAGTGTGTGCATGTATTATGATTAATTTAAAACCCTAGTAGAGATTGAGTTACAGTTTCCATTTAATTCATATGCATGTGTTTGTATTTGTATGCATGTACATGTAAAGACAGACATCTGTGAATGTGTAAGCACACATACAGCTAATGTCACAGAGATGATTGAATCAAGCATATACACATGATGGTAAATACCAGCATTTACTACAGTAGATATCACCACCGCACTATATATACTCTGACAGATCTGAACATATACTTTCAAAAACAGCAGCATCTGTTTACATTGAACTGCAATAAAAACTGAAGGAGGCATCAGTTAGTATTAGAATTTTATCTTTTCAATGTCCAGAAACAGTTTCTGTGCCTTTGATGTAGGCTGTCAAGCACTACTGGAAAATTGCATCTCTCTAATTAACTGCATTCAGAGCAGAGGAAAGGGCATGACTGCCTGGCAGCATTCATCAGTGGGAACTCTGCAGGGACTTGCTTTTTGGGTACTGATAAGGAAAGTTAGATCACATTCAAAAATCAGTAAAGTGATTCTTGCACAAAGCGGAGAAAAAAACAGAAGGGTACTATTTTGGATGGTCTAGTAGAAAGCAATACAGCTCTTCTCCGTTCCAGCTGTGATTAACCCTTATCTCTACTGACTGCTCCCTTCAGATGGAGCTCCCTGCATTCTCCATGACCATTTAGCCTGAATATAAGCTCCGTGGCAGCAGCCCCACTGCTTACACAGGCATGTGCATGTTCAGGCCTGTAATAAGCACTTCATTAACCTGTAAGATGGTTGTATCCTGCCTGATGATGTGACTTCACATTTTAAGGCATTTAGAGGTGGTACTGGCTTATCTGCTCCTCATTATTCCTGTTCCTCATTTCTCTCATGTGACAGAGGGCCCTCTTGGCTATGCATCACAAAACATTTTACAAAGAGTAAGTTGCCTGATGAGATCTAGAGCTACGACCTTGCTAATGATTGCAGTGGCAAAATGGAGGTTAGAAAGCCGAGTAAATGGCAGACTAAACTCTGTAAGGTGACAATGCCACCAAGAAAAGAATGGCAGTTGCCCTTTCACAAAACTCTTTATTGATATGAATAGGACCTTTTATTTTGAAGCCTAATTGCAAGTAAGAAATAAGGGATTACTAGGGCTTGTTCATGTTCTTTTCCTCCTGTGTAAATAGAAAGTGAGCATTTGTATACATATGACGCATATGAACAAAAGGCCCAGTCATCAGCAGTATACATCTCAAACATGCACCAGTAAGAAAAGCCTGTCAAAATAATTGCACCTTTTGTAATATTCCTACCATACTATGCTAGCATCCAGAGTAGAACTACTTCCAGGAGATGAGCAGGATATATGACAGCCAAGCACAGCCAGAGGGGAAAGCAATCCTGGAGAAATGACTCTGGAAAAGAAAATGCAAAGGAAAAATAGCCACCTAGCATGCAGCAGAACTGAAGTGAATTAGCTTGTGTGTGAACAAAGTGATCACAACACCTTCCAAGTAGAGGCTGCCAAAGCACAGGTAGGGGGCAGGGAGCTGAAGAGTTAGAAACACATTCCTAAAGATGCAGTTTACAGTGAACAGCAGCAAGAATGCTGCAGAGGACACTGGGTGCATTGTATTGTGCTTGGCAGTAGCATTTATTGCATAGGGGCAAAATAAGTGCAGGAACATAAACATTTGCGAGCCATGTACTTTACTGGCAATTCATAAGGTGAATTTGCAGAGTGCTTAAGGCTTCCATAACCTGGCCCAGGGGGACTGAGGTATTCACGCATATTTTAATAAGGAGGACAGGCCAAAAGGGGCCTTATCCAATCTCCCTCAGCTGCAGCGTTTCAGCGTTGTGGGAGAGTTGTCAGCCACTTGGATTCTACTCCTCCTGGAACACACGTAACCTACAGATGTCTAAACCTCAGAAAGCAATTCAGCACACTCTCTGCCATCAAGAACAGGTTGGTGTTCCTGTGTAGGACTGCAGAGTTTTCTAGAGGCATAACAACACCTCCTAAAAGCCATAAATGAAGCAGCCTCATAACTCAGCCTGAAGTGAAGGTATGGAGGAAGTCAACCTGCGCTCAGTCTCCGAGAAGTACTGAATTCAACATCAGGCAGGTCAGTCAACATCACTCTCTTATAAAAAACACAACTGGAACATAACACAACAGTCTAGATCAGAGCAAGCAGGGTTCCTCTCCATGCTCTTCTGAAGAGTTCAAAGCCAGAACACCTACCTCGTAGGGCAGCATCCTCTTTCCCTGCTGAGGTTTGAAGCATTGTCCCCTTCTCCCTGAGAGAGCCATGTCCCTCTGCAGCACACAATACACAGCCAAGGCAATCACAGAGGAAACAAACAAGAGGAGAATCCTGACTCTGTATTAGTATTCTAGCTAGTGGCTATCTGATATAAAATGCATAGGTAATTTCTGTGGCAGGGTCCTGAGTGTGGTACAAGGCTTTTTAAAATTTAATCCTTAGAGGTGCCTACTTCTCACTTACAGATCCCAGTGAGTATCTGAGCATCTGCCTTAAGTGCTCTAAAATGTCTTGAGACACCCAACCAAGGGCTCTTTAGACAGTGTAACACCTGCATTCAGTGCCCACAAATGGTAATTGAGTGCAACCCCATACTTTTGTTTGCATATTTCCTGTGTATACTTATTACATCTAAGAAACAACTCAATTAGAGAGAAACTTGAAGAGAGTTACACTGTGTTTACTTCACTTTTCCATTTCATTCTACCTCTCCATTTATTATACATCAATTATAGGTCAGCCCTGTGCATCTTTGAACTCATACTTGTGTTCATGCACTTATTATTGAATATATAGTTGCTAAAACATTCAATAACATGTAATTGCTTTTTACTATGTATTCATTTGCCATTTCTTATAGATGGGAATTAAAATATATGTTATATTTGGCTCCAGTCCTGCAAACAGTTGTGCCTATGAATAACTTTACCTACATTAGGAGCTACACAGATCGCAGCTTCTCTCTCACCCACTGAATTCTATGAAGTTACTCATTCAGTTAAATTACTTATAAGCATATGTGTTTGCTGGATCAGGGCTCTCCACACAAGTTTGATCTTTATAATTAATTAAAGACACCAATACATTTTTTTTTAAATAAAGGAAGTAAACCCTTGGAAAGTGGCAATAAATTTTTAGAGAAGCACTTATTAGTGCAATAAAACACACCTTGGTTTATTAATTAATAACCGGTTTTTAATTTGACACTCTAAAACCAAAATAGCATGGATATATTAGTAAACGATTTTATAAAATAATACATTTACTATTTAATAACATGATATAATAAATAACCAATAGAGTTTCTTTAAACAACATAACAAGGTAAGAACATTTTCTTAAATACTATGTCAGCACAAGCTGCCATTTTATGCTAGCCTGTTAGCCAACACATAAATACCTCAGGCTTTGATCTTAAAACCCATGCCAACCTGGACACAACACTGCTAAGTGTCCTGGAGTGCAAAGGGCCTTAGAACATAGAATGATCAGAGCCTTAGATCTGAAGAGCCACTAGACTTAAAAGTGCTGTTTTAAAACAATTTTCTATTTTCCTTTCCACTAGAATCTCCTGTAACTTTCTCTGGACAGGATACAAGTTCAAACACCCATATTAACCTACAATTGATATATGATTTGTTTTCTGGAAGGTAACAGCTTATCCTCATAAAAGAGGCCTCCGATTATTTTGTTCTTTTACATCACCTTCATTTTGGGCATGAAAATAAAAGTCACACATTTCTACACATTTTTAGCTATAAGAAGAAGCAGAACTGACAAGATTTGAGCCATGGAGCTCTTCCCTGCTGTAGGTCATATAGTTTAGCATCCTCACAGAGGCAGATGGAGGTTCTACTGTGAATCATATCCCACCTCCAGGAGGACGGTTCCTGGTGATCTACCCACTCTTGACCTGAGTGTTTGCTCATGTCCTTTCTCTCCTGATCCTTGTTCCTGACCCATGCCCTGTCCTGCTCCTCTCCTCTTTCTCTCCCCCAGCTTGAGCATCGCACTTGATTTGGTGGATGTGCTAGTTTGTGTTGGTTCTCCTTGGGGTATTTTACTGTTGTGAGTGGCCATGGGCACTGCCTCTAAGTGTGTTTCCCCATCTGCAGCCCAGCTCTGGCAGAGTCTCCAGGCAAGCCTGACCATTGCATTTCTTCTGCCAGTTCCTCCCTGCTCAAGGCTCCCAGGTGCTTCTCTGCCCATATGTCTAATCTTACCATGTCCCCATGCCATGTTGCAGGCACTAACCTTGTCTGGCTGCACCTCCTGTCCCTAGTTTGTTTCCCATTCTTTCTTTCCAGATTTTTGTCTTCTCACAACCATGGTTCTCTGCTGTCTGAACAAATTTGCACGTAGATGACATTTGTCCCTATTAGAGGGTGCAAGGGCTGTGGTCATGCTGCAGTGGCATGGTTGATGCAGCATCAGGCTTGGCTTTCTGTCTTCTCCACCTGCTTACTTCCAGTTTGGGGACCACTCAGTTTTTAAGCATTCCTTGACATGCTGGACCAGCCCTACTCCCACCTCAGCTCCATTTCCACTTCTGAATCCTTAAAATTACACTTCTGTCCCCAAAAGAGTTGCTCCCAGGCCTAATTTCTTTTTTGCTTAGTTACAAAAGTGGTTCTCCTTTGCCGACAGCTCACTTGAGGCTCCAGTGTCCCACACTAATACCTGACATAGATTTCACTGGGGTCTTTTGTGAATGAAGTGGGCCTAGAAACCCTGCAGGAAAATCAGATGAAAACAAATGTTCACAGCTCTCTAGAAATTGGTGTCAGCTCCTTGATACAGAGAGTTTTACAGCTCTATAAATCAGGCTGAAAATGTAACCAGAAGCCCTGTTAGCTTTCTGTTTCTTTTAGCACATCCGTTTCTTGTAAAATTCCGATTAGAGGGACTGGTCTCTGTAGAAATCATTCACTCTGAACCCAACAGGGCTATAAATCAAAGCACTACAAATCACCACAATTTGCAGATTCTGGGTTTCATCATTTTATTGCTTTTGGAGAGGTCATATAAATTTTTTTTGAGAATATTGGCCTCTGCATCCTCTGTCATATCTAGGGTGAGGAAGAAAATAAAAACATTTTATGAAAACCAGGTGTGTCATTCACATGACTATTACTAAACTACTTCTTAAAGGGATCAGGTCAAGAGTGCTTTCTCATATGAAGAATCTCACTGAAATCAGTGTAACTACTCCCATAACTTGCGACTAGAGGAACAACTGTTCTCTTATGAAAGCAGCAGAAAGAGAGTAGAATTTTACAAGTGTCTGTAAAAAAAGGAAGAATGTGATTCAAAGACGATCGTGCGAATAACACCATTTATGACTCCTCTGTCCCAGCCCGGGTTAGGTTGTACAAGACGATGATTATCTGCTCCAGCAGACAAAGATTTCATCAGCTCCCAGTATGAATGACAAAACTGTTCCCAACAAATTTTGCCCTCCCAGTGACAGTAAATTCAATCTAGGCTTGTAAACTCCAGATAACTCTGAGCTGAGTCACACCGTCCTACTTGGCAATGCATTAGACTCCACAGTGGCCACAGCTGTGATTCGGTAAGTGATGTGAAAGGGCAATTGATGGAGGAACATTTTTAGATCAGGCTTAGTCATGAGCCAGGTTCTGTGCAACACTTTGATGGGCTCCAAGACTGTAAGGATCTCTCACATTTACCTATGTACTTCCTGAAGTCCAGTAACGTCAGCAGACTTGTAGCTTCTTAATGTAAGACATTTCTCTTTGCCATCCGGTTCACCTCATTAGACACAAAGAGGTGGGAGCTTCTGCAGATCTCGAAAATCAGGGAAAAAACAACCATACAAGGAAAAATGGCTTTGAATGCAGACTGAAAGCATTAAATTGTTTCCTTTAGATTTAGTATCACAGCAACTTTATGTCATTTACCAGAGATAAATTTAACACCTATGGATTTTTAATTGTACTGAGTTGGTATCTGAGATCTCCAATGGGGACCAGATGCCCACTGCACAAGATGTTATACAGTACAGAATAAAAAAAAATGGTCCTTTCCTAAGTGAGCTCATAAGTCTTTACATTTATCAGAACAACTGTAAGTTTATTTTTCTCATTATTACATGCAGAGAATGTATACTGTAAGGAGGAAATTTCCAAAGGCACAGTTAAATGTGACGCATCTGATGCCCCCAACTCTCTGAGGGGTTCTTAACACTTATTTGCTCATGATGCCTTTGAAAAGGACCACTCAGATACCTAAGTAATAAGATAATGTTTTTAAAAAATTCCCTTGGATACTGGAAAATACTCTCAGAAATGGTACCTATGTTTCAAAGTCACTGCTTTTGACACGTTAAATTTTTGAATTCAGTCTAGTGTTTAAACAGATCCATCATTTTTATTATGCAGTCTATAAAGCCAATTAAAGTAATTAAATGGAAATTGGAGAGTATTTTAAAAGCTGGTTTAAGATTCCTCTTTGCGCAGTATAGCCTAGTGTTACAGTAGGACACCATCTGCTGTCCAAGCGCAGTCTGACTGCAGCTGCCTCAACAGCAGAATGCAAAGTTCTGGCTATTAAAGCAGTTTGACTTGTATTATCTTGGTAATACTTTTACAAACCAAATTCCCTGACAGCTTTGTGCGTCTGTGTTGTATTTTCTTCAGGACAGCTGTTGAATTTGGTCTTTTTTTCCCTTTTATAGTGGGAATACATAACATGAGGATTTCTTCATGAAACTGATGTTTTCCTCTTTTGGTAAAAATGCTGTGCAGGTACTCAGGTTGTTGAGAAATAAATACTGTAAATGGAAATAAATAGTAATACTTCAAATTTTGCATTTGCAAATAAATTGTGCAGACATTATTTGTTAGTTTACTATAAGACTAGCATGGCACAGCCAGCTAGGTGCAAGCTATCTATCTGCAACTACCCATTGAAGGTACCCTTCCCATCCCTGCCTAGCTATCAGGGAAGTGTCCAGGCCCTCCCTGGTGTAACTGCCATTTCTGTTAATTATAATGGAGATTTCCCCACTGTGGCCACCTTACAACTGGAAACTGAGCTGAGACCATCCACTTACTTTGCACAGGTTGCTGAATTGATTGCCAGGCAGTAATGACTTTGGGTTACTGTCAATGTGGAACAGTTCCGAGGTGACCTCACTGTGAGAAGCTCCCTATTCCCTTACAGATCTCCTGCTTGTACTAAATGAGTCCCAGGCTTTGAACATAGATTGTCAGGCCAAATTATACCTGTTGACAACCTATAAAAGATGTTTTGTTGCTTACATAATTGGTATGTCTGCATTTCTTCTCTCCATTTCCTTCTAGAAAGAGGGAAATTTTCTTTAAAACGGTTTCTCTTTTCCTCTGTCTCAGAATTATTTTTCTGCTCATGCTGCTCAAAATGCCAACACTACTGTAAAAGAAAAGTGTTGGATTATCACATTGTATCACAAATACAATGTAGTGGAGATATCAGTGCAACTGGTAAGCTGCATTTTGGGTCAGTACAGTAAAGTTATGGCCGGGAATTGAAACAAGATATGCAGAAAAAGATTGTTGGTATCACTGTATGTAGATCAAGGGCCTCAATAGCGTCTGTAGGAGATCATATTCCTTAAATTCCTCTCCTACATAATTAGAGCTTTGGGTTAGCTGAAGTGACAGTTAGGAATAAAATTGCCTTTAATTCCTCAGTTAAGCCAATGGGCAATTAGTGAGTGATTTTCTTGCTACTCTCTGAAGGGTCCTGTATTTCTCTACTGCCTGTATAGGAAACCTCAGTTTGATGATTCAGTTGACAGGGATGAATCCAGGTCTCAGTGTACAATGTTGATAGCCATATCTGAGCTCCAAAGAAGCTATAGCAAATTAATATTTTGCCTGCTTTTGAGAATCATCTAGACATTTTCTGTTAATAAAACACTCTTATGGGACTCTTATGAGCTTGTGGTCAATGTGCTAACCACCTCTTCCCTCTTCTCTCTTCAGGATTGGCTCTAGCAGGAATGACACAAACAAAACTGGGCATGGAGCAATAGTTTATTAGAACTGTGTATTGACCTCCCCAGTCCCTTTAGCTGTTGGTCTGGGAAAATACATACAGGACAAATACTTTTCCCGTGTAATTTCTTCATATATTTGGGGCATTTATAAGAAGAGTTAAATTAAAGAGAAGGTTGAAATTGCTCAAGAAAGAAGCATACTAAACCATGAATTAAAATTTAGAATAAGAGAGAATGGAAAATGCTGTGTTTTGCTGTATTTCTTTTTTTTTTTTTACAAATGCCTATTATTAAATTTGATATTATTAATGTCACTGAGAAATTTCCTTATTATTTGGCGATGAGCTGAGATAGATGAGTAATGATCATAATGCCCAGGTATGCTTTTCATACTGAAACAGATTCTCTTCATGCAATGCTCGCTGCCATTGGAGATGAAATTGATAAATATCTGTCAGAAAATATGCATTACTAGTTGGGTTAAGAACTTACAGATCATATACCATTATTCCACTGACAACAAGCACAGAAATCCTATAGAGTAGATAAGGGTCAATTCTGTAGCACAGAGTTCAATAAAATGGTTGAATTCTGCTCATTTTTACCATTTGCTCAATTTCCCCATTAAAACCACTGTTCCTAGCACCCAAGAATGAGTAGATGGCTTTCTGCCTGATGGATTATCCTGATGTTATATCTGTGTTATATTTATAGACCTGGATGCAATGGACTAATACATAAGCTTTCTGTGTAAGTCATTTGCCATCTGCCTGCTGTCCCAGTCTCAAGTAGAGGGGGCTTCTGGAAGATGTCCTAGAGGCCACAAACATGTCAAAGGTTCCTTAGTGAGGAAGGGGGAAAGTGCTTCTTTGTCTGTTGTGGGTAAAATCAGAAATGATGAGCTTAAATTACCCAATCCAGGTGGGATATTGTGGGATAAAAAGTCTAATGGTAAAGACTGAAGAAAGGCAGAAATAAATGACTAAGAAAACTGTACACTGTCAATAAATAGAAAATCTGTAAGGACAGAGAGGGAAGCATCTATTATGAGTAGATTTTAATTTGATCCTGCCTTTGAAAGACAGAGAAGAGGGTGAACTAAATGAACTTTTAAGCTTCTTTTCACTTCTGGTGATTCTGTGATCCCACCCCCCTCTCCCTCTTCATAGCTGTGGCTACCACTGTAGTTACCACTACTCCCCGCTACTCTCAATATGCTGTCATTGAAGGTGCACTTACAGCTGGCAGACCCAAGGGACTGCCATCCTCTCACCAAACAGCATCAACAGGCCTTGGCTTCTATGGCAGCATTGCTCGAGATGGGTGGAAGGAGATGAAGAACATGGTGCAGAGTCTGCTCCTTTCTCCTGCCTTTCCATGGGCCTCTCCTCCCCTGGCTCTCCTTGCCCCTCCAGCCATGAGTACTTCAGAGGGAGCATCAAGCTGAGGGCTTGTCATCACGGGAAAGCTTCACCAGTTATTTCTTGTGTCATGTCTCCAGCATAGCTGTATCGCTACAGTGCTGTCTGGGGATACATTTGCTCTGTGATAAGCGTTGGTTTCTTTTGGCTTACTCTAAATGCATTCAGTTTCCAAAGTGACATCAGGGCGCAGTGTCGGGCTGAACATAGCCAGGGGTTTGCACAGGTCGAGCCACCACATGGGATTTGACTCCAGTCATGTCTTGTTGCCATCGGCATTTTGCAGCTGTTTGCCTTTTCAATCTTGGGTCAATGGCAGCTTTCAGCACAGGGCCCTGCATTTATCCCTCAGTTCACACAATATAAAGTGACAGGGTCTACCCTGGAAAAAAAAACCCTTTTACAATAAAATTAAATAATATGGTAAAAGATTATGTCAGGTAATGATATGGGTTTGAGCTACTGCTTCAGCTCCTGCTGTGTCACTCCCCCTAGCAGCAGACCCTCATGTCAGTTCATTGTTGTCCTCCCTCTGCACTCCCAGTTCTTCGTAGGAGCTCTCCTGGGGCTTGGCCAGAAGCCCCTCGGACACCTCTTAGCTCTCCTCTCCCACTCCAGGGAGCACAAAGGAATGATCACTTCCTCAGTGAATCACAGAGGATGGCTGCTGGTGAGTCCTGCCTAGCATGCTTTCACCTTGCCCTGCTCTGCTTCCTCTTGTCTCCATTCCCATGGCTTTCTTCCTGCATTCCCCAACCCACAGCTTATTTTGAAGAGTTAACTGGAACTTGTGCGTACATTCACTTCATATTAACCCTTTATGCAGGGAAGAATTTTGTCCAGGTCAGGTGATGAATTCAAGTGAATTCTGTCTTTCCAGTGCCATAGAGCAAATGACTTCACTGCCATCAATCTGACTAACAGCCCAGTTACCATCCTTGATGGTAAATCCTGTAAGATGAGAGTTCTGAATAACATACAACAGAGTAATGGTCACAGAGTTAGAGTTCGTAAGGCTTGTTTTTCCTCAGCATACACTCTTGACCACACAGCTCCTGAGCACACAGCAAGGGCCCCCCACCTGGATTTCTTACGAAAAGAATGCAAGCATATGCAAAGCTCTGAACCAATGTACTTATTTTCTGCAGTGTCCAGTACAGGTTATGTAAAATATTAAAATATGTAATTTTAAATGCATGCCCTTTATTGCTTTATAACTAAGAAACCAGATCTTTTCCCACTGACTTTCCATGCAACTTTTTGCTGTTCTCATATCCCATGTGGCTCCTAAGTGTGCAAAGGCACCGGTATTAAAGTTTATAAGATATTTATATAAATCAGATGGTTGGTGAGTATTAAAACTGATTTTTCTCAATAACCTGAGGCGGCATATTAAAATATTAAAATAGTTCAAATTTTTAAAACACAAATGGGCTTTTGAACAGTTTAGGCCAAAACCTTGACTCTTGTACACAAATATATACTGGCTGAGGACAGAGACATTGAAGTTTTGATCTTGTTATTCACATCTAGTGAGACAAATGGCAGGCTTAGTAGAGAACCAGTTCTCAAAATTCACAAACAGACTAATATGGAAAAACAAATTTTATCTTCTGCTTTCACCATATTATTTACATCTTGAGAAGGGCACATATCTTGTTCTAAATAACCGATGTCACAATGCAAAAACTATTGTCATAATTGCCTCATGGTGTTACCAGCTTAGGAACCATCTTCGCTTTTGTATCTCAGTAACTTCAGTGTAACTGTGAACTCTTTGAAACCTTAAATAAATTCCCCATTTCAAGAAACCTTCTTCTCAGCCTCTCAATATAGCGCTTTCCAGGATCTTCTCCTGGCTCCATTTTCTGTCTTTCCCTGATCATGTTGTGAAGACAACACTGACAGTTGTGGGTTGGTATAGCCGTACTCTCCTGGTTCTTTTTTTAAATACATGAATAACATTTGCCTTCAGGAGGGCACATTATTGCTTCTGAGTTGTGCAAGGGTGTTTATAGGATAGCTGGAGGAGAGGGAGTCGTGTAGGCAAGAGGAATGTTTGCCCTTTGCTTTAGGCTCTGATTAGGTCAATTCTTGTGACAGAGTTATTCCTGCAAACCCACAATTACTGCTAGGCTGAGTTTGCGGGAAAGAGAGATTTCTTTGTATGCTGTTTGACCATCCTATTGCAGGACTGGTGGGTATAGGTATATGTAGGTAAGTAAGGGAAATTGCAGCAGGAATGTACTTAGACTCTACCATTATTTTTTTTACATAGCTGAGAAATCAGCCTCTGGCCCAGATGTCTGTGCACAGAAACAGAGATACTGCTTTAAGAAGGGAATACTGGGATCAGAAGAAACAGGAAACAATATATTGAGAAGGTGACATTTTTGTTATAACTGGATGTTTTAATCTTTGTGCTTCAGGTTTCAGTTCGTACTTCATATCAAGAAATGAAAAATAAACATTTTGAATGAAGAAGAGAATTGGGTTCTTTGCCTTTTGAGCTGCCACTTAAAGGAGTTCCTATTAAAGATTTTAAGAACTATATTTTAGGGAATGTAGTGAATCCTAACAAGTAAACAAATACACTTTAAATCCCATCATTGAAATATTATTCCTAATATTTATAATATCTTGGCCTTTAAGCTTTCTGCTAGAACAGCTGCAGGGCTTTGGGGGTGATGGGTAGTTCTTAATCAAATGGCTGAAAAACTCCCAAGTAGTGATTTATCTTGTTAGATAACCAATTTTTAAGAATAACTTCAGAGCACATGAAATAAGGCTTAAATGCCATTATGATAAAAGCCACATAAGCTACTGATAATCATCCTGTGTGTATTTGCACTCTACATGTTTACATGAGAGACAGATCTAGACTTGCTTCAATTAACTTTTCAGCATATTTCTGAATACTGTTAATGCTCTGAAAAATGTTCTATACATAAATTACAAAAAAAATCTGCAAAAAATGTATGTCCATCATCATTATTGTTGGCCCTTTTTTTAAAAAAGTATCTTGTTAAAGTAGATAATTGACTTTTTGAAATTAGAGATGAAAGAAACCTATTAGATCATTTTGTTCACCATGACAAACAGGGCATGCTGCTATTATATTTTATCTAGAAGGAAATGCTAAATTACTGATTCATAAAAGGTACCCTTTTTTCAACCTCAAATGGTGTTGTTTTCTGTTCAGTAATGTTGACGAATTCTCAGTCTGATTTGATCACCTGGAAGGTGTTCTCAAGATGTATTCTTACCCCTAATTATCATTATAGGTCTACCTGGATTACCTTTTAATCAAGATTCTGGTCTTCATGCTGATGAAAAAGGAAGATCTTGCAGGGAAGTAATTTGGTTCCCAGAGGTCTGGATGCAACACCAGATTTGGTACAAGCTCTCAGTGTAATTCTGAAGTGCTAATTGATTTTCCCTGTTCTCTAGTGTCATTAATAAATCTTTACTGACCTTCACTGAAGAGTCGGTGGGATTAATTCAGGTGCAGAGACTCTCCATGGAGGCCTTCAGAGAGCTCTCTCAGTTGGCTACATGGAGACTCTAAGTCTCTACCATATAAAAGCTGGTAAAACCTGCTTCTTCATCCCCAGGAAGAAGGCATCTACAGTTTAAACCTATCTGAACAAAACCCAGCTCTTTTCCAACCTTATCATACTTGAATCTTCTTTATCAAATAAAAAACCAAAAGAATTAATGTAACCCACTTAGTTCTTAAAAAATACACTGTATGAACTCGGCATATAATTTATTCTTGTTTGCAGAACTGTAAATCTGTGTAATCTTCCCAAAGGAAGAGGAAGAGCTTGCTGACTCACAGTATTTTTAGATACTCATATCTGGTGCCTTCTAAGTATCAAAGTGATGGAATCTGAACTGCATTTGGAGGATGGGAGTAATCAAGGTGGTTGTAGTTTACTTGAACATTCCTTAATGGGCAGAAATATTTAAATGATAATGCTTCATGAAAGATCAGAGATTTAATTTCATGGTGAAACAAATACCTTTTTCAGTTCAGAGGGTCTGAAAACATGTGCTGCAGCCGTTAGAGAAGTACTTCTGTAGCATGAGGCTGAGGATTTGTTGCACTCCCACAGAGTGGGTTGAAGAGTAGTTAAGAAGCAAAGCCTACTGGGATAGCCTTGGAAAGTATGGGAAATGGAGGGAACCTGGTGTATTTTGTTCATAGTACCTACTAGGAAGAGTCTTGTCTTTTCCTCACACTGGGCCTGAGTGGACTAGCTGGCACAGCCATGCCAGGGAACATGTTAACAATTAATTGGCATAGGCTACCTGTGGTCTAGTGCTTGAGTTTACCCCTTTTTTGTTTGGCAGCATAGAAACAGGTTTTTCAACTAATGCTTTAGTGATACGCCCATCTGATCAAGACAACGGCTATGTTCTTCTGTCCTTCATGTTTATTTGTAGACAAATGTGTAGGGTATCTCTGGTTGAGGTGTTTGGACAAAAGATAGTATATGGTGTCCTAGAGTGCTCAGAGAGGAAATGAAGTGATGGAAATCACAGCAAGTCAGGTAGGCCGAAGCTAATATTTTGTCCCTAAAAACCTAGAAAAAAGTTGTTATGAAATAATGGTATGTCTTGTGCTCACAAAGATTTGTAATTCTCATTCTTTGAAGAGGAAATCTTATAATTAAGTTCTTTACATTTGTGAAGAAACCTATATGTGGGCACCTTCTGTGAAACTCTTCAGTCTATGCAGGACATTGGACTGGTCATGATGGTTCATTCACCATCTCTTTGACAAAGAGATTCTAATTTCATCTGAAATTGTCCTATTTGTGTGTAGTAAAGAACATCAGTGGATTAAGAAGTCAGCTGTACACTCTGTAATAGCTTCTTCAAAAACTTTATTCCTATACCAGCAAACATTAACTCAGTTTAATTTATTGTATATTATCAAACTTATTGCCAGCTTTCGAGATAGACAATATGCTATCATTATGAGCACTAATATAGCCACAAGCTATATGAACATTAATACATATGGGGATAATTAAAGCTGTATTGATTTTTTATCAATTCTTAGTGGTGCTACCAGTATCTGCAGAAACCTTTTCTGAATAAGAAAGACTCTGGATCATTTTAGGCTTTTCTACAATTTGGGGTGAGTTAATTTTCATTTATGTCAACATGGGTCTTGGCTTCTCTTGATTACTATATATTCAAGCATGTCACCATCATCAGAACGAACAAGCGACCCACTTCAGCTTGGTCTTCACCTTTCACCCATGTAAAATTTCAAAAGGAGACTCATTGTTTTTGCATGTGTTGTAACCCTGTAATTATGAAGAAATTCAGTAGCAAATTACTTCCATGGCTTTTCCCCTTCATTCTTAGCAGTTGAAAGCATTCCTTTAAGAGACATTAAATAGTCTCAATTTCTCTGTTCTTCTGAGAATACCATACTAATGAAAATATACACTAAATATTTTCCTGAGAGAGAAAAACTGGTAAAGTCAGTGGAAGTAAATCATCGTCCATTATCAGTTACAATTTGACATGCGTTCCTTTTATTGCTCAACACCTCATTAATGTTGGAAAGGTACACACTGGGGAACATCTCACAACTTTGAAGGAGTTCCTGAATGCACAAAACGTGTCTAACCAGCTATTACAATAATTTTTCTAGGTTCCTGGAACTAGATTGTCATAGACTTCTGTCACTGTCGAAGTATGGGGAAATAGTGGGAAAAAATAATGGACAAAATTACAGAACATATCAACATATGTCCTGTGTAATAAGTGATGTGACAAAAAGCTAGCAGCTTGATGCCAGCCTTTACCATATTTTATCAACCCTTAAAAGAAATTAACATAAACTTAAATTTCTAGGTTGGGAAATACTGTCACTGGGTATGCCTTTTGCAATATGGCTGTTTCTGCAATATGTGTTCAGCCTCTCAAACCACAACAGCTAAACCATGTAGTGGACTCGTGGTATTTGTCATCTAGCTGAGCCTTAAGTAGCTGACTTGTGAATGCATAATCAGTATGACATTTTGGAAGGATGCTTTTATTTGCAACATGTTTTTCTATGCTTGCCAGCTCTGAAGATGAAAGATGACCTGACAGTATTTTAAATAATGAGAGCTTTGATCTGAAAATATATAAACCAATCTTTTTTTCCCAATGCATTTTTTGATTAATTTGTCTGAATACCATAAATTGTGTATCTAAGAAACAGGCTTCAAGCAATTCATTTGAGTTTCTGCTCTGTTAACAACAACCTATTTTTATTGACGGGGTAGAAGCGAGCTAGCCAAATGCTGGAAAACTGGGATGACAACTGATGTTCCTCTTTTCACAAATCCATGATTTCAAGCCATTTCATAGTGGGACAGTCAGAATAATCTAGAGTCTGACATTGTCAGTGAGTTGATTAGACCTAGAAATACTGGACTAGGGACTTTCTATTAGGCTTCTCTGTACAAATCTGACATAACTGCTTTGAAGCCAAAGAAATACCAGAAAAGAGAAATTGCATAAACCTGGTCTGTTGAACCTTATTGAATAGACTTTCTATTATATTTTGTTAAAATTTAATATTGCTGTATTACCTTACTCTGGAAAACTTTCCATGCCTATAGTTTTTAGCAAAGCTAGGCTTTGTTTTTGTTAACGTGGCTGAAGTTCAAGAATCTTGTTCTACTGCTGTCAAAAAGGATTGGTTTAGAGCAATAGATATTTTAAGTAATTGCTTTGTGATGAGATATAATATTGGGATTATGGAATACAGGTAACTTGGATTCGTGCTGAGTTTATGTGTCCTAGCCTTTAAAATCAGCCTAATTAATCTCAGTATAAAACAAAATAACATCAGAATTACTTGGGTTAATCTCTGTTCTCATACTTTTTATTTGTTTGCAATTGGCTATATTGTCTTCATATACTCACAGGAAAAGGAGTGTAATTTCTAGAATTCCAGCTGACCCAGTGGCATACCAAAGGCAGATATTCTGCAGATTCCCAAGGGTGGCAATGGGTTCTCATCATATCACTGACAGCAGAGGCACCCTGTCAGAATGTGTGCTGTTTTGGAAAGTTGTGAGGAAAAAGGGGATGTAAGGAACCTCTCCTTCCTGAGAAACATTCTGCATAATGGTGATGAATGAGAGAGAAGAAATAAGTGAGAAACAAGCTAAAGATCCAGCACAAGGGTTTAACATCCAGAACTGTCTTGCTCTGTGGATCTTTCTTTGTGCTACCTGACTTTGGTTCCTAATCTTCACCATACCTCCTGATTCAATGACCATAGCCCTACTTATAGTGATATATATACCACTCCTCTGTCTATGACATCTTTTTTGCCATTAAGAACTACCATCATTTTGTGCCAATCATAACTACTATTTTATTATATTGAAATGCAGTTACATGCAATCCCTACATGATCTGAAGCTTCAGAAATTACACCCAGCCTGCTGGTGGGAGCATTGCCGATCTGAGATACTCCCACATCAGTTCTTTTATAGAGAGACAGCAGCAAATGTGCACCCAGTCACTGACCAGCTTAGGGACAGGAATGCCAAGGGGCTGAGATGAAACCCATAAACTCTGGAATAATGTAAGATTTTTTTGTTTTCTTTCAGGACTATACAGACTGCCCAGTTGAAGGCTGAACATTAAAGTCTGTAGTTTTGGGTAGGGTATAGCACAAGCATGGATTTAATAAGGAAGGCCAAGGTGCTTTAATACTCATTAGCAAGAATAGATGCAAGGCTTGCTCATGTGTCCTCAACCTTTCCACATTCCCCACTCACATGAAGATCACCTCCACTCTTGTAATAGGACTCAATCATCCCCAGAGATTAGGTTTAGGTTGTGTAGGTTATAGGCTATGATTTCCTCTATGCCTGTACAAAAATGGGCCTTAGTTGGTTGGTTTTCCTTCCATGTCAGGTGTTCTCATTCTTCCTTAGTCATTTGGTTTGGCTGAGCTCAGATGCATTAAGTTCAAATCAGTCATGTATAGCATTTCAGTATTATGAAGTTGCCTAATTTACTTAAAAGAGAAGCTAGAATCCAAAAATACATATTTTGGCAAGGGTTAAACCTTAATCTCAAAAGCTACATGCCAATTCAAAGTGTATTTTTTGTGCGGATTTATCTGAGAGTGGCTTGGCATTGAAGGATTTTCCATTGGCACTAAAAGAGCCACTGCATGCCAAGAAAGTAAATATCAAACAGAAATGTGCCAGTATTTCCTGCCAGTCTCACATTTTTGAAACTTTTTCCATCCTCCATGCCATTGATTTCTGATATGCTCCCAGGCTTCCTAGGGAAATGCTTTTCAGTCTCACCCCAGGATCCTGAAAGTCTTCTAATTTGAATACTAAAAATGTTAAATGAAAAAGGACCCCTCCTCCCTCTAACACCCCCAAGGAAAATCCCAGAATCTTTTCCTGTGAAACGCTGGAAGACTTCAAGTGGTTTTCAGCCATCCAGAATGCACAACAGATGGAAAGTGACACTGGCTCAGGGTGGCAGACATTTCTTCCAACTTCTGCACAAACAAGTTGGTAAAGCCTCTCCGCCTCTTTTTAGGGTCTCTCATGCCATGCACTTCTGATCGTACTTTGTTATTGATTCCTGTGTCTTAGTTTCCCACAACTGACTTTTTAATTTTTTTCTTTACTCATTCCTACCCTTGGAGCTTTCTCCTTGCTCCTGCCTGCCAAGTTCCACTCTTGAAACCCTGTCCCTTGAAGGCTTTTTCTTTAAGAAGAAGTCCTTACACCATTGACCACTCATTCCTGTGGCTGAACTGCATTTCTTTCTGCCTGTGTTGCATTATTTGGGGGTCAGACCAGGAGTTCTCCAGTCCTGGAAGCAGATGGCATTGATCAACAGCCCAGTCACTATATTTCTTGCAGGACACATCTCAATCATGGTGGAATCTTTTTAACAATATGCCATGTACCGAAAGAGCAGTTATAGAAGTATCCAGATTATTCTTCTTAGCCAATTAACTGGAGGAAAACAGGAAGTGCTATAACCCACAATTTACCATATTTTATAAAGCATAGACTATTTTGTTTCTGTTTCTAGTTTGTTTGCTAAGCATAATAACATTTTTCATGATTGTTTATAATATTGTGGGAAAAACTCCTACATTTCTTATTAATCTACTTGGCTTGACTAACCTCAGTGTTCAAACATCTGTCAGGTAGATCCAGCATCCTAGATTTTGGACATGGTACAACATTGAAAAATGCTGTGAAAATCAAAATACTTTTGCCTTACTAATAAGGACTTTTTAAAAGTGTGTTGCTTGAATTTGATGCTAGTACCAACTGGTTTACCTCTTAAAAATTATTTGACTGATTATAATTTCTTAATTTCTCTGGTATCCAATAGAGCCTAAAGATGGGATATCATGAGTAGAAAGGGAGAGCTCCAGCTTCTGAGATCCTGGATCTGAGTAATAGGAAGTGATCAGCTTGGGAACCTCAATGCAACACAGTGAGGTTGAATGGAGGCTCTGTGTGTGTGTGCACATCTGCAGAATTATGTGCACACACATTTGAATTTCCTGAGAGGAACAGGAAGGATGTTATTGAGTAGGAGCTGAAGAGAATATTTCAAATGAAAAAACCCAACCCAACCCAAATGAAATTATTTGTGTCAGCCTATGTTGATACTAGGTATATGCAAAACCAATAAGAATCAGATTTAGGATTCCTTTTGTGTATATGCTTTATAAATTAAAGATCGTGTTCTGCTCCTGAATTTGAAATGCAGATCCTGGTTGCACACTCTTTGCTGGAGTGAACTCTCACCACACCAGGTGAGGGGATTGCACACAGGGGTGGTGATGCTGATCATGGTGGTGCAGAAATGCCCTCCTACATGTGGGAGAAAAATGTTACCCTAAATCCAGGGTATTGCAGAGTACTTCTCAGGTTGTGGCACTGCATGGTCCCAAGAAATGGCTCAAGCACGGTCTGTGTGTTCCTGGCACTGAAGACGTTGCTTACATCAGGCCTTGCTGTTTAGAGGGGTACATGGCCAGATGCTGTGGTTTGGGGCTGCTCGGGGATGCCAAAGTGCATCACTGGGACTCCTAAAGGGCCACAGTCCTTGGCCTCTTTGAGTGGTCACATACTTTTGGAACACTTGAAGGCTCTGTGTTCAGCAAAGTCTGTGAAAATAAGGCAATAAATAAAATAAAATAAAGTAAACCCCAGTTCACAATTTTTACAAGCTGCTGGAGTGAGAAATGTGGGAAGTCTTTCCACTACAACAGTCGTATCCTTTTAACCCATGCCCCTGGAAGAGGGCAAACTGAAAGACTCCTTTTACCACTGTGTTCCTTGACGACTTTTACTTAAAATTTCACCCCAAATATTGTCCAAGTACAAATTAGTGATGGTGAATTAATTTTTCTTCCTTGGCTGTCTCTGCTGGGGACCTCCATCGTTAGAAATCTGGCATCATAAAGGTGCTCTGCTTCAAATCTTTACTGTAAAAGTCAAAACTGCTGTGTTATATTTTATATACAGTGATTGCTTAACCTTTCCCTGGGCTGGAGTAAAGAGCCCCAGTGAAAGGCGAGGTCTCAACCATGAGGTTGTTTTTTTTTTTAAGCTATGAAATATGTATCAACAGCATGGAAAGAAACCCTCCAAGCATAAAAAAAGAGAACATATATGCACCCACTGAAAGAGTTGTGCAGCAAATCCCTGACACAGACACAGGGTGGTGTCACTGCAGCTTACTTGTGTTAGGAAGCTCTGGAGCTGTGCTATCAGGAAGGCCTTTTTTCTCCTGTGAGATGCCGAGTTGTCATGGTGGGTTTTAGAATCTAGATGAGCTCAAAATGACAGCTAGTCTGAGCTGTATCAGGTAAAGGTTTATAGCAACCTACCCACACTGAAAGTTAATGCTCCTGACTACATCCATGAGAAAGCCCTTATGCACATTTCTTTCCTAAAGGTAGGTCAGAAGAGAAAAACAGCAAGGAAAGAGACAATTTACTCCATCTATTAGCAATGCATGCTCTTTTTTCCAGTGAGTACAATGAATTGATCAGTCACAGATCAAGCTTCTCCTCCACAGAAGACTATGGTAAAGGAAAGATGAAATTTTTTTAAAAAAACAAGTGATATTTGATATAAAAATTGCAGGAAAACAATTATGCTGTTTTAAGTTCCGTTGGAATAATTCACTCATCACTACCCAGCCTGTTAGTGTAATTGAACACACTGCAACTTATGGAAGGTCTCTACTGCCAACCTCTGTTCTGTAACTTGTTAACTTCTAGTTGCTGCCATATAACTTATTAAAATTATTAAAATTCCTAATTTTAACAGGGAAAAAGTCTTCATGCAATAGCCTTTATTCAATGAACTGAGATGAAGAAAGTCATGAGGTAAGGCCTGAAGGAGGAAAACAAAGCTCTGTCTTGCCTTGTTAATGGACATGGTTGTTGTGTGACAGTATTTGAATCCCAGAAATAGTGAATTCAGGCTTTGCTGCTCAAAGACCCTCAATTAGTCATTTACCACAGTGCTCTTGGATGTAAATATTTTTCACATCAGAATGGTCTCAGTGATACAAACAGCTATAGATAGATCCTACCTTGGTTTTCAACATTTATATGAGTCAGAAGGGTTAATTTTCTATTTCCAGACCAATGATGATGGGGCTGTATCTATCTGGGGCACTAGATTGTGAATTAGGATGGACCTATGAATAGTGTCATGGAAAGGGATTTTATTTGGGCAGGTGCTGAAGAAAGGATGTGTGTGTGTATGGATGGAGCTGAGGAACATGTTTCCTCCATGGATCCTTTGAACACAGGGCTCTTCACAGCTTCACTGGCCCCAGCCTTCTCACTTGATCAACCTGTGCCAATTACTGCTCATTAGCAGATTTCAGTTCTACCCTGTTCAATACATCTGGGAGGGGAAATACAAGGAATGGCCCAGTATGTGAATAGAGCTCTGACCTGAGGGACCTCAGAGAGAAGCCAGTGGGGTAAGTCCCATGCTCAGTGTGTGAGACTTCACAGCTCTGCTTATAGACTCTACAAGAGAGACTGACCTGGTTAAATGCACATTTTCCCTTATTGCAAGCTTGATTTTTTTCTCCTTTGGGGTCTTGTAAATTTAGAAGTGCTGTTTCTGTTAAGAAATATTGAAGTCTGACACCTTCTTACCAGCATTGACTTACTGGGAAAACTAGCTTGAGCTAGAAGGAAAGACTTTTTGTCAAAACCTGGAATGAGAGGGATGCTGGCAGAATGGAGCGGCTATCTAGCAAAAAAAAAAAAAAAACGACCAAAAAACCAAACCATAAACTGTCAAAGTCTGGGGCCACGGGCATACATTCTCTGCTAACACATACTAGCTATGTCCTTGCTATGAATTTCAAAGGGGTAATTTTAAATTAACAGTTTCTAGTTAAGTATTAGCTAAGGTACATTGCTCTCATACTCAGTAGGTTACCATGGAAGGGCTATGAACTTGGGTGTTTGACTCGTTAATTGGCACTGTGAACTCTCTCAGCTCTGTCCCTGGTTAGCTTCTGAACCTCAGATCAGGAGGGAAAAAGTCTCAGTTTAGCCACTGCTCACATTATAAGGCTTATATGAGCATGTCAGGAAGGAGCCTGTGTCTGCTACTTGTTTTTCCTGCAGTAACCTTTCTGAGGGCTGTGGGAAATCCTGGGCATCTAAAATGCTGCTCAGCAGAAAGCTCTGCAATAGGACACCAAAAGGAGTTATCAGTACCATAGAAGCAGCCCAAATCCACTTCAATACAAAGTCTAGCAACCATGGAAGAGGTTTGTTCTACTAGATTTGCCTATAGATACCTTTTTGCATGATTTCTTTGACTATGTTATGGTGGAGATAAGAAACAGTTGGGATTATGGCAATACATCAATCTCCCTGGTTTTGTTCCAGTATTTTCATGAGTAAGTAGGGAAATATTCAGTTTTCTACTAATTTGCTTGTATATGCCATTTTACAGGAGCAGCCGCTAAAGTAAGATTCCTCACAAGTCTGAAATCTTGGGAACCTAAGAGATCAGAGACACATTTCATATGGAATCAAGCAGCTTTGGAGTCAGAAATCTGTAGGCAAAATGTTTAAATCAGTTTCTCTATAATGTAGCCAATGAACAGGAGACCAAGCAGAAAGAGGATCAATCTGAGATCATGCTGATGCTAAACCAGGTGCTGGTAGGAAACAGTATAATGGAATATAGGAAATACGTATATGGTTGGACTGGGTGATCTTAAAGGTCTTTTCCAACCTAAATGATTCTATGATTCTATAAATTGTCCCTCAAATTTCCATAGCAAAAATATAGTTTTATATTATAAATCCTGTATTAAATTACACCCCCTTTGGTAATACGGAATATTATTAGTGTGCCTATTACCTTGTGGGGTTGTTTCTGTTTAGGTATATTGGTGTTATGGCAAGGATAAGAGATTTAGCTTGGGATTAGAGTCCCTCTGAGCCAAAGGATTAGAGTCCCACAAGCAAAAACTCTGCTCTGGCTGGAAATGCCTTGTTAGCTGAAGCAGTACTTGGCACATTATAAACTAACAACACTGCAATCGTGTTATCTGGTCCTACCTTAAGTCACTCAGTGAGGTCAGAACATGTTGAAATTTGTGGACACAGAATCACAATTCAATGTGATAGAGTGAAAAGAGCCTAACAAATGGAAGTTCATCATGAGAACTGCTGTAGTTCAGTGATGTTCAGTCACAGGCTGTACCCTAAAGCACGTTGTCTACGTATTTTCATTAATTGCGTTACTTAACACCTTCCTACAGCATATGTTTAAATTCGAGACTGTCCAAGACAAATGCATCCCATTATGCTTGAAGAGGTGAAGCAAGGCCAATATAAATGCATAGAGTGATATGAATTATGCTTACTCAGTAACTTGCCAGTATCTGGATTTGGCTGCTATATTTGTGACATGTTTGTAAGCCCATACTCTAATTCATGGACATTGATACCTAAAACCAAAATATCATTATAGTTCAATACAAAAAGGAGAAATCTAAACATCTTTAGCTAAATGGGCCCAATACATGGAGCTACAATGACTTGGACTTCTATGAGGAAGGAAAGAAAAAATGTATCTGATTAATCTGGCAAAAGAAAGAAAGAATTTGGCACTTTATATCACATTACATACAAAAAAATAAGTCACAAAACTTCAAATAACTTTAAAATATGTAAAATGTTTTATTGTGGAAAAGACAGAACCTATTTACATGTTTTAGGAACTTTGTGTTTGGTCTTTTCTTCAGTAAAACATTGTTAGCCTTACCCTGTAGAAAACTTGGAACTCTGTCTGTTTCTGCTTAATGATCTGTTATAGAGGGCTACAGAATGCCAGAGTGCTTCTATTTTAGTATTGAATGTAAAGACTTCTCTTCCCAGCTAGAAAAGACCTTTGATTTCCTAATGAACGTGTCAGATGATCTGAGAACTAGTGGGTGTGTTTGCAATCACTCTACAAGTGGAAGAATTCTGTTAGCCAAACTGAAGAGGAGGTGAAAGACCTTCTTAATCTCCTCACACCTATTCCCACCAAGGAAAGAGAGTGGAAAAACTAATTTCCTCATCTCCTTGATGCCCAGCACCATGAAAAAAAGATGGAGATAAAAAGGAAGAGGAAGATCAAAAGTCCCTGAAAAAGTATTAAACACTGGTGCTGGAAGCTTTTAAATACATGATTCTATGAGTCACACCAGAAATGTGTGACCCGACAGATAAGTGACCCTTGAATGTAGGGTACCCTTGTAAGTCATAGCTCATTTTTTCTATTTCTCATCTCATGAAATGGGGCAAACCTTTTGCATGTCTTTTTGGTTTAAGAACTCAAAACAACAGGAAAACCCTGCCTTGCTCACTGCCCCTGACCACTTGTTCCCATTTTGTATCAAGTATCAAGCAAACCAGTATGTAGGATTATCTTAAATTCAGCAACAGTGGGGTGAAACCTTAGCTCTGTGAGGAAACAGTTTTGGCTTTTTTTTTTTTTT
>VYZX01022169.1:2538-18183 GCA_013401335.1 Brachypteracias leptosomus | reverse complement strand
CAACAGTAACAGGGATAGGAATGCACAAAACAAGAGGTGTAAAGAGTGGATGCAGCTACAGACACCTGGCAAAAGCCGGGACTGCTCTGCCCTCCTGCCTTGAGTACTGGACATGGCCAGCATAGTATTGAATAGCAACTCCTGGGGAAAATTAACCCTATCCTGGCCAAACCAGGACACTTCACTACTCCAGGACATTGCTTTTAATTACACAGGCTGGGATTGCAAGTAGCATTGGACAGAGGTTATTGCTATCTTTGCTGGGCCAAGAGCTGCTGGTTCAGCCTGGTGCCCACCTGTTTTGCCAATTATCCTGCACAACACCAGGAACACAGCCACCACCAGCAGGATACAGATGGAAACTTTATTGTCTATTTCTACAAAATGAAAAGCTGATGCTGCATGGCCAGAAACAGAGGTAATGAATCCGCTAACCATGGGTGATATAATGAAAGGGAAAATAAACCTCATTACAAACTCAATAATAGAAGAGAAAAGAAACCAGGCAGCAAATTCGATGATGGGTGGAGAAATCAACCACACCCCGAATACCACCATGGCCATGCACAGGCCTCCCTGGCAAATGCCAGAGAGATACATCAACATAATATGATAAACACCAAAAAGATACACGACCAAGCTGTGACCTGTTCCAAAGGGGTAGACAATCAGATCCATTACCTTTGTCTCTTTCAATGTCTCTTCCACCGTCTCTTCCAATATCTCCCTCTGTCCCGCTGTCTCTGGGGAACTCTGGTTGCAGCGAGCAGTCGGGGGCCTTCTTGCTGATGGGGGGAAAATCCTGCGTGGTGTCTCCACCCACAGGATGGCTTCCAACTTCTCTGCAAGCAGGACCAACTTTTTATACCACTGAATAAACAGCTCAGGTTGCATAGGCAACCTCAAAAAACTTCAGCAGTGGGACATATGCTATTTTTCCTCCTCCCTGGATTCCATCCGAGGTTGGCCAGACCTGGGAAAAAACAAGGAGGAGGCACCTTTATCTGTTTTGGGTTCAGCTCATCCTTTTATCAGGCTAGCTGTGTCTGTTCTCACAGACAATCAGCTAGTTTCCCAGAAGAGAAAAAATACTCTGGTGGTTTCAGTATACTGTTCGGTTGTGAGATTCATCCATGTCAGCTTTAATTCAGGGCCTGCTCAGGCCCTAGCACTTCACCACCCTGCCTGCTGTGCCTTGGGCAGAGAGCCCTGGGGATACGGGAATGGCCATATGTGTGCTGGAGAGAGGAGAAGGGGCTGTAGGGAGAGAAGGAGGCCTGCCCAATGCAACAGGAAGGTTGCTCCAAAGGAAGCAAATGAGCTACAGCTCACAAGGGAAACTTGGCTTAAACTTCCAGCCCACAGCACTGTCCCTCATTAGCTTCCTATTTTTATAGTCTGAGAATCTCAAGCATAAACCAATTTTCCCCCACACTTCTAGGTTTTCTGTCTGTGAATGTCTAGCACAGAACACATTCATCAGAAGTCAGACATTCCTCCCTGTTGGAAAGCATTGCTCAATAGAATACAGGTTAGCCACTTTCTTCTTCCCACTGTGGGGAATAAAAAAAAAAAAAAAAAGCAAGTAAATATGCTCCCCACCCTTAATCATTTTTGACAACCCAATTTCAAATGTCTTATTTTGGTTTGGAATTTGTCTCCTACATCATTTACAAAATCTATGGCCCACAGCAGCACTTTCTGTGGGTGCATTTCATGGCACCACAATGCATGAACTGTCCATGCAAAACTGGGGACTCAACTGAACAGTGTGGTGTGGGGCAGGGCAAAAATGCCTTGGCATTCCTTTGGTCCATCAAAATCACAGCATGCCTGACAAATTAACCAGCAGCAGAGACACATTTTCATATCAAACCAGCTGTTCATTTTGGAAGTGTCAGAGTATACTCACTTGTAAGGAAACATCCCACCCTCTCTTCTGCCAGCTGACAAAAGCTTCTCTGTGCTCCCCAGCCATTTCCCTAAAAAACCCAAACCACTGGACTTGCACAAACTACCCTCCACAGCTGTCTAAAGTCTGCTGGCTGATCAGCTCTTCCCAAGGCACCATCCTCAGGAATATGTGAGCCAGGAAGCAGGGCAGCACGCTGCAGTCTTGCAGAGCAGAAAGATTCTCATGGCTGCAGCACAAACAGATGCCTGCCAGCCTGAGCAGAAGAGTCAAGGCTGGAAGAGATCTCCAGAGAGCATCTAAGTTCAGCCTTCTGAGCAGAGATGGGTCAAACACACTAACAGTCAGGCAAATGGTTTAAAATTTTAGCAAGACATGATTTAGCCCTAGACGAAACAAACTCAGTTGAGGTAAGGGTTATAGAGTAGGCAGGTATGGTGCTCACCTAGTTTGGAGAGGGGGTGAAGGGATGCCGAGACTGTAGCAACACTCAGCAACATTGCTGGAAGCTGATGGAGAACTGAAATCCCTTTAGGTGGCCCTGACCTCTACCTAGATGCCTATTTTAACTGCATGTTAGTTCCACTTCCTTTGCCTTTCATGTTTGTAAACTTGCAAATGTAACAGCCTAGATGGCATCAAGTAAAGGTGTTTTGTATAAACAAGCTGAAAAAGTGACACAGGGCAGAATGCTCTGGACTCCTGGAGTTCAGAGTGTAGAGGCAGTCCCGTACTATTGAAATAAAGGGGGTTCAATGTCTGTAGGCAGAGCACAACCTGTGCTCAGAAGTGATCACAGGAAAACTCAAGTTGCATTATTGTCAAGCAGATGTGGTCCATCAGAAAGTTAAAAATACCAACATGTTTTTACCAATTTTGATGTTAAGAGCAACCTGTCAATTTAGACATGAATTTGTTGCAGCTTTTTAAAAAGACAACAATAAATTTAGGTTTAAAAAGTTCCTATTTAGAGTAACTAAATTTAACTTTCTGTGCATAAGGCTTTCTTGGTTTATGTAAGAGTCCAAGTGAGAAAAAACAGATGGGGGAGAGGTTTCTTTCTCCATCTGTACCTGCAGGAACAGAAGTGTTAAGATCTCCTGTGTTTTATAAATGCCTTCTAGGCACATTATGGCAACTCTTGGGTTTGCTTTTAGTTAAAACAGAATTTCATATCGTTTATTGATATCTGAAAGGCCAAATAATCTAACCAAATAAAATTAAATCCTTATTTTGGGGCATGTAAATCCTGAAAGAATCAAGTACTTTTTCCTAAATACATGGTCTGTAATTTCCATTTCTGCATCAAACAGAACCCCTAAATTTGCAATGAAAGAACTTTGAACAAAATGTCAATGAAGTTATCAAAAAGGGCACACATCAAATGGGGCCTGTGTGATAAGGCTGTTCTAAGCCACTAGCAAAAGTTAAAAATTGGCAAAGGGAGCTTTGAAACTCCCAAACACACAAATAAGCCTCAGCATATACGAGCATACTACAAAAATGGATAAACAGACAAGCAAGGATCTGCTCACAGAGGAGCAAGATCAATAAATGATGTTTGATTCACTGGGGTGCTCCAACAGAAATAATTCTATATACTCTCTCTCTCTCTCTCCTTTCATAATCCTTCATTTGCAAAGACAAGAAAAGGAAACTGGCAATTCTGCCGCCAGTTCACCAGAAACAATTTAATCATCATTTAACTGCTATTCCTGAGAAACAGAAGTTTATGTTGCTTGAGCCAAAAATCACAAAGTTATCACTGTTGGCAGAAGTATCAGTTTCATCGTTGTAAAAAGTATTACTAGAGAAAGAACAAGATGAACACATTTCAGTACACAGACAAGAGACATCACATCACCCACTGATGATTGGAGAAGAACAGCTTTAACATAAACATTATTTGTGACCAAATTCAATACTACTTACCCATTTCTAAAATGGTATCGCTGAAAATTTTGTTTTGCTTGAGTTTCTTAGGAACTGGAGAATACACGAAGTGTGGGATGGTTTGTTTTATCAAATATCTTTCAGAAGTTCAGGTGCTTGCAAGCTTATGCTTAGGCATTGTGTTTGCTGTTGCTTTACGTTTTTCTTCTTCTGGTTATAAGAGAACACAGGTGGTTCCTGTCCACCTGGAATGTTATATTCTTATTAATGTAAAATAACATTTATACTTAACATACCAGTATTTCTCACTGAAGCTGCGAAAGGACTTCAAAAAAACACTAACCTTGGAGCACAAAAATATTTGTAAATGCATTGGGAGACAAAGCAATGAACCCCTTTGAAATGCTGAAGCACAGAAAACATAATCTAGCTCTATCCAGCAGTTTTACAGAAGATAAAAATAGTAGTATGCCATTTAATGAGACAACTTACCACCGGCACTAGGGCCATTTCCTGTGAAAGGATGAGAGTAAGGGAGATGGTGCTCTGGAAGGTTTGCACCTTAAACTCATCGGAGCAGCGAGCCTCAAGACATCAGACAACCACCTCCGATAGACTTTCTTTTATACAGAGGAATGCGATGCCATGTGCAAGTTGGATGGAAAGATGCCAAGATGAAGATGCAAGAAGTGGTGCCCTCCTAGCAGTCTCCACGCTGATAGGAACCTTCCACTGTTGTGTGCCAGGATGCTAGCAACAACATATAGTCCCACAGGTGCATTCTTACATAGGAACTCAGCTTTGCTCACACCTATAGATATAGTAGTAGAGGTGATTCTTTAACATAGACATTACAACAGAAACAGGTATATAAGTGGAAGCCCTACGGGATCAGCTAACAGAGAACACATGGTTTTCTCTGGGCAGATCATTTATCATTTCTTGAACTTGTGATTACTGATCTAGAGATCACACACACAGACTACCTATCTGTATGTATATATGAAAAATTGCATGAATTCTGGTAATGAGATAATTACAATAAAGCCACCATTATAATACTCCAAAGATAGATGTTTATTGAGTTGCTGAAAAATACAGGTATTCCAGTAAGTCTGTCACATTTAAATGTTAGTTTAAAAAACCCACAGAAGTTTCACATACAGTCTAGTTGTTCCACTTCCCCACTATAATGAAAACTATGTTAAAATGATACAAAGTCAAACCTTTAACAATCACCTGTGAACTTCTGAAAAATTAACCTGTTCTAATTCTTATACTGTCCTTACTAGTAGCTATGAGCCATTGTGCTGAGTTATGCATTGTTCAGTTCTGAAGGCATTGTGTTATAGCTGTGAAAACTAGATATTTGCATTATAATCTACTCTTTGGCTATATAATCAGAATATTACTAGTGTGATATTTCCATTACTAATGATGCCAAATTAAAACCTTTAATCTGCTGAAGTCATTGCAACATTGAACTTCAAACTTAAAAAAAAATACTCTTGGAAGGGTTCTAATAGCTATTTGAGTGATATTTGTAGCCACTCAGAGGAACTGATTAATGTGTTTGAACACAGAACCAGAAAAATGAGAATTCTGTGAAACCATGGATGAGTTAAATTAAACAACAACAAAACCAACTCTCATACAGTCTCCACAAACTAGGAGTATTAGAACAGCTATGCTAGTCTGGGGCACTGTAGTTAAATCCATCACTTGTGGAGATATACCTTCAGCAAAGAGGAAAGTTAAGAGGCTACAGTCCTAACAATGAATCCTAAGCAGTGCAAACCAGCAGCTGATGGTAGCAAGATGTACGACTGGTCTGTAAGCAGGACACTGAAGAGAGACTATAGAAACAGACACAGCATGAGAATATACATTGCAGGTATTTGATAGACTATGGAGGGAGATGCAGATTTCAAGTTTGAACAGAAAACAAAAATGTTTTATTTAGCAGTAATTCACCATTTTTGATTTAGGAAACAGAAGCTGAATAAACATGGCGTGGCATGTGAAAAGGTTGCTGCAGTCAGCAAGACCTACACAGACCTAGGAATTACTCCTGTAGAACTGCCAGGTGGAGAAAGTACTGCAGTAAAGATCTAGAAAATGTATCCAGTGCAATTAGTTCTCAAATCCAGCTGGCATCAATGCAGCCTGCCAGCAGCAGACACCTTTACCAAGGGAGGTGTTGTTTTGTTTATAGCTGGAGTCTGCCATTTAAAAAACTTTTAACACATCAAGTCTCAGTAAAAAGTCCATGTCCAAGTCACATTATTCACAACTACTAATCTAAATATAAAGGAACATACTTGTTCGTGGCACCCTGATCAAGTGCACCAAACTCAAATAAAAACCAATTACTCTGTAAAGCTTCATTAATTTTACATTTTTCTCAATACATCTTGTGTGGAAATTGCAGAATTTTTTTTGTTTACACCACTTCCCTTATTCAACAGTGACCTTCCCTGTGGAGATGACCAAGGACAGACAAATCTCATGGTTCATGGAGTCCAGCCTGGAACACAGGCCTCTGCACATGGTACCATTCCCCTCGTAGACCTAAAACGCATTTTTGTAATAGTGAAAGTTCTCTTTATAGCTGGAAACTGAAGAACAGACTCACAGAACATTTCAACCACAAAGCCCGCATGGGGAACTGCAAAAAAAAGTTCCAACTGTTTGGATGCCTTTCTCAAGGGATAGTATTCACTTTCTTTGTAATCCTGTTCCTCAATTTCTGCTTCATAGTCCCAAATTGCACTCCACCAGGAAACAATAGAACAACTGGGTGTTTGCAGGTGCAGAATGAAAAGCCTCACAGGGAAAAACATCTCTCAAAAAAGAATATTTACTTTCATGTCCAATAATAAAATTGTCCAGATCTTTAAATAAACAGAAATAAATTACAGTAAAATAAATTCCATCATATAGAATTCATACCTACATTTGAAAAACCGAACTTAAGTACAGCTCCAAAACCTGGCAGCTCTGTTTCCCTAATGCTGGATCTAGCAATGACTGACTGCTAAACACACAAGGTGATCCATGCTATTGCCAGATCCAACCCGGGGAACCGAAGGGAAGCAGATCACCTGTCAGTAGGAGCTTCCGTACTGAATTAATTTTATCATTAGCAAGATGCAAAAACGATGTTGTTCCAAATATATACGCTGTAGGACATTGGGTGCTTCTCATGTTGTGTAAGACAGGAACGTGTGTAAATGTAGAAAGACCCTGCTACAAGTGAAGGCATCTTTATCTTCACATATTCTCACCACTCACATCCCTGTTGGTCAAAACTGGTCCTAACACACTTCATATGTAGAAGTGTCCTGTATTTCCCCGGAATAAAAGTTAACACTTCTTTTGTTTGTCACTATAAATGAACATATTTCCTGATATGTAATGAGGCAGGTCACTTATCTATTAAAATGGCAACACAGACATTTGAAAGAACATAGAAAAAATTTACTATGAGTATACAAAATCGGAAGTGAAATCAAATTGAATAACTTGACTACATGGAAGTTATGAAACAGTCTGTATTTTATACACAGAGTATGTACACTGGTTTTGGAAATGTGGGGTTTATCCATGCAAATTTAATACAAAAATCTATTTACAAAAAAAGTAACAGTAGGGACATTTTTCCAAAGAAACATATGTTGGAAGCTCCAGCAATAATGGAAGTCCTGAAAAAAACATTTAATACACTATTGTACAAGTAGACAATCTTCTGAAGTGTGGAAGATGCACTTTACAAGAACATGAAATACAAAATGAATTAAAATGCACTATCAAAGATGTTGCAAGTATATACACAATTTAAGCATCTATTTTTAAATTATCACTTTCCAACTGGGCCTCAGAACTACTCCTGTCATGTCCTGCACACAGTTAAATATTCATTTGTTTAAATTGCATTTTCTGAGTTTTATAATCACAAGTTACAAAATAAAATAAAAGAATACCAACTGAATGATAATTGTAAAGCAATCACATTTTCCTTGTTCTACACATTACATAATAGAAAAAAGTATTCACATTATTCCCAATGTAATCCACCAAACAACCCTTTAGCAACGCCTGTGTGCACCCCTCGGGAGAGCCAAGCCTTGTGTCACCTGCTGATGCAAGAGACATGAACGTTGTAGCTACAAATTCCCACAGTTGCAGCAGTTAAAGGTAACACATTGACTCCACAAACACAACTGCATGAACATTTGCACGTGAAGAGCATGATCTTGCACATGCTGCAGAAAGTGTATTAATGCTGAACAAGGGGAGTTCCCAAGCCACAACAACAGGACCAAATCCTACACAAATATAGCAATGCTGGAAAGATTTTACTGGTTCACTCTTATTTAAAAACAAAACAAAAAGTATCCTTGTGATTACTTCCAAATAGTCTCCATTTCACCATCTGCCTTCATAAAAGTATTGTGAAAAAAAATGCTGTTTGTCTTCTTCCATACAATTTTGTAAGTGAGTAAATCCTCTTTAGTTCCAAGAATTCATTTTAAATTACAGATTTAATCTTGTAGCTCAGTTCCAAAACTACTGAGGGAAATTCTGGCCTCACAGAAGTCATAGAATCATTTAGGTTGCAAAAGACAATTAAGATCATCAAGTTCAACTGTAAACCTGACACTGCCAAAATGGAAATTTTCCCAAAATTTGCTGTCAGTTTGAGCTCTTCTTCTTTACTACTTGCTAAGATACTAAATTAGTCCTGAAAAGATCTTTTTGGATTTAAGATTTGGATTCTAAAATTTGTAGAGAAAAAACAGATGAAAAAATTCTTCTTTGAAAATGTAATTGACTATAAAACATTTGAACTAGAAATGACTCATGTCATTTTATAATATGTATTCCTTCTATAGAAATTAATCAAATAGCTTATAGCAATTTTGCCTACTCCCTTTGCCTCCCATGTTAAAAACAACCAATAAAAAACAAACCTATGAGGGAATAAATACTGCATATAACCAAAATTTTAATATATGTTGTCAGAATTATACTCTGTGAAATACTGAAAAACAGAGAAAAGTAGCATTTTATTTAAGAAAGACAGGAACCAGAACTGCTTCTGTGGAGTGACAAGTTTAAACTAAAATTCAGTTATCACATAAATTCTGTTTTAGCAGTCAAGATCAGCAGAAATTTTCTTCACAGGAAGAGACCAATTTTTTACTTTCATATTTATTTTATCAAAAATATCTGTGCCTTAATATTCCTGATTAAAAAATACAGCTTGCCTTTCCCTCCATTTGTAAGTGAATTACATATAGCCCTCAAAGTGTATGGAACAAGAAGCAGTATTATTATTTTGATGTGCTCACATGGGAGGATAAGTGACTCCTGTTAGGACATGGTGCAATTTTCACTCAGTGAAGTTCTGTAGTTCCCAGAGCAAGCTTCCTGTGTCCCCACTACATCATTCTTTGCCAGTGGAAGTTAAATATGGGTAAATATCTACTTATCTAAGTTATTGTTTTCCTTAGGGTTTTTATTCAGATTGCAAACATCTGTTTAAAAGAACTGGGCAGCCCATGCAGGGGGAGGCAGCAGCATGAAGCAAGGAGGCATTTCCTTCAGAAGCTGCACCACACAGGCCAGTGTCCTTGCTACCAAGCCAGAGGGCAGCACCAATGGCACCAGGCAGGTCCCCTACCCAGGGCATGGAAGGGGTAATGTTCTCTGCACAATTAACAATGCTTTCTGCAGCACAGCCTTTGGGAAAACAAAGATGCCAAATTTCTTGTTATTTTAACCTCTACAGAAAGCTCCGTGTACTTAAGGGTCTCCCTCCCTGCATGAAGCAGCTACAAAACATCTACTTCTTTCTCTACTAAATCTAAAGGCTTTTCACCGTGAAGTGATTCAACGTGAAATAAACTCAGACCACCCTCTCCTTGGACAACTATATTTTGTCTTTCCCGTTTGTGGTCTTAATGACTTTTTTTTTTAATTCCAAAGAGTCACCTGTAAACAGGAAATATTTCACAAGTTCTGTATATATTGGGGTAGCACTGTTTGTTTTTTTTTTCCTTTGAGAGAAAATCTTTCAGAATCAGCTGAAGGAAGAAAGGCCAAACCTTTGTCCTTCTCTTCAATACCGAGAAGATGTGGAAATTCAGTTTTAGTGAAAACAGGTGCCCTTTCATTCTTCCTTTAAATCTGGCTGCAGACTTATGGCAAATCTGAGAAGACTGCTGCTAAGTGATACTTGGAATAAAAGTGTTCAGTGCAGTAAATATTACTGAGGTGATATACCTTCTCATAGCATAAAAGCTGTGCTTCAAAGTAATTTTTCCTACTTAATACTGTATCTGGCATATCAGAAAATTTGCATTAGATAAATGAATCAGTATAATATTTTACTGCTTCCTTTGACCTAGCAGAGATCACTAGTGAAGAATTTGACACTAAAGCTTTGCTAGTATCAAACAAGTTTAAGCCATAGTTTGCTGTAGCCTCAAGCTCACGCGTTTCCTAAATCATAAAGGTGAAATCTTTACTAAAGTCAGGAACAATTTAGTGAAGTTAGAATTTTACTCAGACATTCATATAATTCATGTCTTAGTTAATTATTGTTTCAGATGTATTCCTCCAAATTTTATGATTATTTTAGTTCTTGGTTATATTCTGGAAGGCCTCCAAATACATGGGTATAGATGGTTTTCTGCATCTGCAGCATTAGCAATATTATATAGTTATCTGAGATACTATGTGGGAACTCACCACACTACAATTATTTTAATGCCATTGCTTTAAGATCTCACAATATCTGGGACCTTATTGCTTAAATGAAAGATCATTCATGTGTGACACACTGCATATGTGACACATAAAAAAAAAAAAAGAAAAAGCATACAAGGTCAGAAGCCTTGGCAGTATGTTGGTTCACTCTGTAATTTGCAGCTCATACCACATTATTGCAGTAACTTTGTATAGCACTCACAATAACAAAAGCACCCTAGAGTTAACTCTTAAACTTATTAGGAAAACTTAATGCAGTCTCCTAAAGCTTTTAATGTTGACTTTTCTTCACATCCGAAGTGAAAATTGAGCAACTACAATAGGTATTGGCCAGGCCTCTGTTTTTAACCACTCTATCTGCTGTACTAAGTAATGACATTGCATCCAAACCAAAATGGGACAAGGGTATCTCAAACATACTAAATGTTGGGAGCAGGGATTCTGGGATCACAGTAGTTCACCAATACCACTCAAGCAATTTCTTATAAAAAAAGTAAAGAGGAAGGAGCAAAGTGGCACGTAGTAATGAACAACGTGAAGTCACTAGAGCTGTGACCAAACAAAAATAAGATTCTGGGAACCAAATCAAAAGGGAGAAAGGGGATAGTTGGTAAATTCTTGTACAAGGAAGAGAGGAACAATTTCCACAGGCTGCTTTAAAATTAAAACGTACGATTCTAAACTTTTTAGCATCTTTTTTGCAATTGCTTCTAAAAAAACAAAAGACAATGGGAACAGCGATTTTAGCAAGCCTTCAGATTATTATTTGTAAAAGCAGCTTAAGAAAGATGAAAAAAGATTCATCCAAGCACAGTGGACCTTTTCTCAGGTTGCTCCTAAGGATACTTCAAGGCCTTAAATCTTTGAGATACTAAAAAGGAAGCCCTGGAAGAATCATGACTATCACAGAATTATAGAATGGTTTGGGTTGGAAGGGACCTTCCCAGGTCATCTAGTCCAACCCCCCTGCAGTCAGCAGGGCTGTTAGCTATCCTTCCCCGTAAGTGTGAAGACGACCATAATGATTTCCAATGAATGGCAAAACAGGACTGTTTCTAGCAAGTTTATGGGGAAGAACTCCCGAATACTAAAAAGTGTTATTTTAGTTTTCAACTTCAGAGATACAGTTTAAAATGAGTACATTAATTTCATGTCCAGTTTTCAAGTTACCTGGACATAAGCTAAGCTTAAGAGAAAAAAAAACCTGGTAAGCATCTGGCATGCTACATAAAGGAAATTCTTAATGTTTACACTGTGATACAAATTTATAAATTTAGTTCTGGTAGGAAAAAAGTTAAACTTTAAGATCATAAAACATATTCAAATATAACAATGAAAGAGTGTAGATCAGTTAAAGCCAGGTAACTGAAAGTGACAATTTACAGTTAGCAATTCTATGACTCATGTACTAAAATACAACTTTGTTGTTGTCATCGTCAATACCATAGCAACGAATTGAAAGACAATGACAACCTTTTTGAATGCTTGTGTTCTTCAAATGTAGCAGACAACAAGCATTTTCCTTAATGAATGATACTACTTTTTCATTTTAGTCTTCACAGGACTTTTCAGATACTGTCTGTAATGAAATACAGAGATTGAAGTTGTTAAAATGAGTATTATGCGAATCATTTAAAAACTAATTAGAATTTTGAAACACCATATTTCAAAGGTCAAAGCAATGCAGTTCACTGAAACAACCATTTATGTAACCTAAGATTTATATCTAGGACTTCGCAAATGAAGTTTTACACCAGCCTCTCCATGAGCTGTATTTTAAGATAACATTATATAAAAAATACAGATATTGATTTTAAGGACTATAGTAAATGAAGGAGTAAACCATACCCCTTCCCTCATTCTTTTATGAATTATATTACATGGGGTCTTGATCAATTGAAAAGAACAGAATCAAATCTTGTTACACACCTGGCAAACATATCCCTCAACTGAAATTAACTTAGCTTGAAATAGAAAATCTGTGACAGTCAGAACTTTTTTTTTGAGCTACCTATTAATGAAGAACAAACTAACACAAACAGATTTATTATCAAAATTATGAAATTATGTGCAAGTTGTCTGGAGAAGAACTCAACTGTGTATGGTTTCAAATGTTCTCAAAGCACCAAGAATTTGTGCAGAAGCAAAGCAATACATAAACTCAGACATCTCAAAAAAACCACCACAGTGGAACTTTTTTTTCACATTTATCCAGAAAAGTCTAATGTCTCAGCACAGTGACATGTGTACAAACTGATTTGTGTGCTATGCCACACTTGTGTAAAATACACAATAAATCCTGTAACCACTAAAAAGATAAACACTGATATTTCTCAACTAAATTATGGATCTATCTGTTGTAAAAATGTAACGTGAGATCAGGAGCAATATTACACAAAATCCTGAAAGTCACAGCGTAAACCTGAGATTTTGGCAGTTTTATCAAAGTGTCCTAAATTATTCTGAATGCATCACTAGTCCTCATGTCTTACCGTGTATATCTGTTTGTCGCAAAGAAAAGTAGACAACTTTTTTTGTCTGACAATACATTAAAATCAAAAGTGATTAGGTATTATCAAATTAAATACAATAAATAAAAAGTATTTACAGTATTTTCTAATTATAAGACAACAAAACGACCAATTGTGCAACAAACTTAAAACACCCAACATCAAAAATGTGAAGTATTACTTAAATCTTCACATACTGATTTTACAAAAACTATTAAAATATTTTAAAATTTCCATTTTATCTATTTTAAACAAAGAAATTTCAAAAATGTTTAAGACTATTAAGAGTTATCAATTACACAGGCACTTCACATGTAAACAATCTACAGTACAACTGAAAAAAAAAAAAATATTTGGCACCAACTTAGAAGACTGGAAAAAACTCAATAAAATGTGTCCTTTTCCTATGTTATATCTTTTTTGTGTAATCAGCATACACTCAGACCAAATACTGGCAACGTTGGAAGTATGTAAGTTACAATCAGGAGTGCAAAAAAAATAACACAAATTCTCTTTCTGAAAGAGAGTGAATCAGTTTTTTGCATTTTTACCATCATACCACCACTACATTTTTGTCTTACTTTTAAATAGAATGATTGACTTGAAAGATTAAACTGAGGGAGGTGTGTGCTTTGTACTTCTAAAATAATTCAAACAACATTTTCCATGTAGGAAAATAAACCCAGCATTTAACTGTAACACTGTGAAATGTTAAATGGCTGCTTTTAACTTAAGCTAACTGGAAAGAGAACCTGATGCTACCACAATCTCTTTGCGCATCCAATTACAAAAGAAAAAAAGAGTAATTGTTCTTTAAACTTGTCAGCTGACTCCAAGGTTTTCATGTACAACTCCAAAGTAAGGCTCTCTACAGCATCTGGACAGATAGTAGTTTTTGATGGCTTGGATGTTCCCATGTAAGAAGCTGAACTGCCTCAGAGCAATCCAATTCAACAGATGGAACGGTAAGTTGTCTAGCTTCCAAGGAGTCATGTCACATGGAGGAAAGCTGAGATGCTTTCAACAAAGGCAATTCAAGCAGAGCTTGAACTGTGAGGCCAACTTTCACCAGACCCCTTTCCTCCAGAATGTGATGAGGCAAGCAAAGTCTCTCCTGCAAAATAAAGCAGAGCATGTATCAAGATTCATTTTTTCCCCAAGACAGGTAGAAAACATATTATCTCTGAAGTCACACATAGATCACTGTAAAACCTGCACAGAAAATGTCTGGCCTTAAATTTTACATGTGGTTCTCTACACTAACATAATGGTCAGAAACTAATTGTATCTTAGATCTGCTTAAAGTGTTAAAATATGACAACATCAGAAGATACAAAGTCAAAGACTCTTTTCGTAAGCAGAGTAAGGAAAAACAGGCTGATGGGCACTGCTGGCTCAGTGACCTACTTCCTCCTTCCCTTGTTTTGTAGGCTTATTACCAATTTTTCCCTTGGGAACACTTGGAAGTGCCGATAGACCGAGTCCTCAGCAATAAGACATTCCGCAAGAAAGTAATCTTTGTTTCAAAACTCAGCACAAGCTGGACAATTTTTCCCAACTGNTTCGGCACTTTGCCATACTGAGTTTAGGCTGTAAAGACATGATGTTAAGATCTTCATCATACATTCGGGAAGGATTGTATATTTCTGATGCAAATTCAGCTACAGTTGCTAAAACACAAACCCAAACCCTACAAATATTCAGTATATGGAGAGAGCTCTTAAACTAAACTTACAAGCCTTGTTTAATGCTTCTTGCACAAAAACTGAAGAATATAGTGAATTAATATGGTAAACATGACTCATGATGCTTTGGTATGGAACCTCAACCTACTGGCCATGACTCTTACAATTTTATTCAAAAGCCTGCTTTCACGTCAGATACAACAAAAGCAAGATAAATGACTTACCACTGCTGGTGATGGTACGTGAATGCTGGCAACAGAACGTGGCCTTATGTGATTGGCTAGATGGCAAAGAACCACTCCGTCCATCAATGCTGCTCCAATGTCGTCTGGCAAAATTACTTTTAGCCTTGATTCAAGATTCTATTAAAAAGTCCATAACTAAGTCAATTTCAACATTTGATAATTTTTATTTTTAAATCCAGGTTATTTTAAAGCATTGAATTTAAAAGGCTCATTTTAATACTGAAGTGAGGTAACTCACACTTTACTGAAAACAGATATCTTTTGCTCTATCATTAACCTTATGTTCCTTTTGGTGGTTGTTTTTTTTTTAAACGACAAAACTACATACACTGAGAAAGATATTCAGTCAACAACTACCATGATACGTAGCTCTCAAAGCCATATAGTGAACTCACTACTCATAATAGGAAAGCACAGAATTTAAGTACAGAAAAGTTAGGCTAAATATCTCATTAGCATGTAGACCTTGTAGGTTGAAATCATACACAATTTTACTAGAAGAAGCAGGGGGAAAAGAGGAGTGTAACACAACCACTTTGGGTGTGGCTATTTCACTTGTGCAAATGAGAATTAAATAGCTGAGGAAAGTGTGGCCAAAAAGTGCCCATACTTGTGTTGCAAAACAG
>VYZX01022162.1:1467-38959 GCA_013401335.1 Brachypteracias leptosomus | reverse complement strand
ACAAAGTGCTCAGACAGAGTACTCAGGATGAAAGAGGCCAGGATGAGAACTTACCTCTCAGTGTGTTGTGTGTTGGTCCCTGAGGAAGGACCAGGCTCCCTCCAGCCCTGCTCCCTCCTGCAGAGCAGCTGGGAATTACCTTCACTGCCTTGGCATACACATCCTGGGAGTCACTTCAGCAAGGTAACTCTATATTGTTTAATATAAATTGATCAAGGTTTACACTTCAAAAATATGCCTAGAGTAAGGATTGATGTTGCCGATAAAGGTCCTTCCTACCACTCATGGGAAATTGTAAAGATGTTATGTTAATTCATGCTTTTTACCTCTCCTGATGCCGGAAGAAAGACATCTCAAAAAACTGCTAAAGTCTGTAATGTTGCACAGAAACAAATAAAAGATTCATTGTATGGATGGAAAAGAAGGTAGAATCATGTGTTGCCTAACGTATTAAGCTATCCAACTTATATAGCAGTAGTATTTTTAATTTTAAAATATATGAACCATCCTGGGAGCCAGGATTAGGACTCAGGACTATCCTAAATGAATTGCATTAACCAGTTGTAGTATTTGGATAACAAGGTGGTTTCCTCTGTGCTCAAAGAGGCCTTGCNGGCTACCAAACCTGGTAGCTACCCTCTGCCTCACTACCTGTGAAATGCATATTCCAGTTGACACCCTTGCATATGCTAATGAAGATTATAGAGATCATGTTAAACATGTACAACTGTAGCATTCGTCTCTCCACTCATATTATACTACACTTGCTGTGCAAGACCAAAGGACCTACGCTATTTCAACATTGACTATGTTGACAACGTGTTGTCTTGCACTCATTAAACAGGATAAGTTGCATGCCAGTGGTATCCATGAGTGCTTCAGTCAAAAGTCCTCTTGAAATAACAAAAAGGAAACTGTAGAATCCACCTAAATTAATCATGAATTCTCAGATGCACTGCTAAGCCATAGCAGGAATCTTGGTGTGGGCAAAGAGGGGGGAAAAAGAATAAAGACTATTCTGTTACTTGGTCCAGATTTGTTTGGGGTGGAAACATTGCATATCAAAGACTTCTAATCTCTCTGGGAAATTACAAAATTGTTAAGCATTTTTCTGATCCATTAAAACATATTTTATCAGTGGATCAAAATTTCAAAGTTTTTGTCTAGCTTCAAAGATTCAGACAGAATTTGGAAAGGCATTTTTACTGTATGATGATATTGAAACAAAATGTATTTCAGAACACAGCTTTAAATTACAGAAATACTACATTTTCTGAATAAAAATATAGAGTAGCCCAGGAAGGAGAGGAAGACTTTTTCCAGTTACTGATTTGTGCATTGCACAAAGGTATGAATATATACAAATTCTTTGTTAAATACTTGCAAAATAATTTGTATTTTACAGTTAAAATATGCAGTAAAGTGGAGGGATTTAAAATGTCCTTTTATCTGAAGTGATATCAGACTGGGTATGAAAATCCTGCTAAAAGATGATCAGTCTTACCCTGTAACCTCAGTACAGAAAGGTAGCTAGCTTTGATCTTCCATTATTTACTCAAACTGACAAGGCTTTTTTAGCTCCTTGAAGATAGAGCAGATTTCAGTTAAATTCATGTCAGGGGCCAAGGCTGAGCCTTAACTCCAGCTGGGGACTGAACTCCCAACCTTCCAGTACAAGGATACATTCGATGCCAGGTCACTAGCAGAAGCACTGTGTTATGTACAAAGTTGCATACTGTTATTCCACCAGACTAGATTTATCTACTCATCTAATGTAACTATGCTCCTGAGTCAAACCCATAGAAGCTATAACATCCAACCCACTTGGAGCTGTCTTCACTTTTACGAGACACTTTTCATCAACAGGTATATTGACATATATTTTTAAGAAGCTATTGTTCGTGAAGTTGTCTGTTTTATTTGACAGCATCCATCAGCAGCTGCTCATATACTCCATTTGGTTTTAATAATTTAAAAAACTAGAGTAATCCATTTAATTCCCTGTTCACCATTCTTAACTGATTTCTTGACTAGCCCATCTTAAAAATTAGTTATACCAATTCCCATCTTGCTCATTTCTTGATCCTCCTTGTACAATCTGAGGTCCAATTACTACTTCTAATGCCAGGTTTTTCTGTATCCCAGCTATCTCATACTATTCTGGTTTTGGCTGCCCTTCCTCTAACAGCATAACTGTCGGACTGTACAGACTTCCAATTGTGTCTGGGCACAAAATGCTAAATATTACTCTTTGAAAGGGCAGAACACAAGTTCGAGGAGTTATAACTGCTTAGACCCTGGTTAGTCCTTCTTGAATTAACATACAACATTTGGCGCACTCTGAGCATTTTTTGGCCTAATGCCAGTTTTTCATATTTGCTTTATCTATTTTTTTTTGCAGGTGAGATAGTTTGCTCAGGACTTTCTCTTCTGAAAGATCATAGAGCACTCCATTTCCATTTCCTTATGCTGTAACGTATGTTAGCATACACATACTTACAGTTTCATCTTCTGCTTTAAGCCCCTAAACCCTATAATATTAACCTAATTTAAACATAAATCCAACCATGATTTGTGGACCTGGTCAAAAAAATCCTTATGATTCTCAAATTAATTCAGTTCCAGAAAGGCACTGTGTCTCGCTTTGTGCCTTGCTCCACTTAGCTGCATTTCTATCCTCCTCTTTTACTAAATTTAACCACTTTCAGCCTCCTTCATCAACATTCATGTTTCATATAAACTCCTCCATGAAATCCTGCTGTGTTGTGAAACATTGCCAGTATTAGTGACTGAAATCTTGCATTTACCTCCAGAATCCAGAAGAGGAAAGTTTGGCCCATAAGGACACTGCAACAAGACCAGCAGGAGTTTGCCTTGTCTCAAGAAGGCATCTGCTACTGAGTCCATGAGCCGTGTGCATAGCTGAACTGTGTAATGAACTGCCACAGTCAGCAATGAAGCAAATGTTGCTTAATTCTTTTCAACAACAGGGAGAATTTATTTTGATTTAAAAAAAAAAAAAGATAGACAATGGGAATGTTTTAAAGTCACTGTGATTTCAGTTGATTAATTATATCTATTTGCATTTCATGAGGCTACTTAGACAAAATGGTTATCACTTAGCCATTAAAGTTCTTCTATAAAAAATTGTGGAAGAGCATTAATTCAGGTGTTTATAACCTATGGGCTACATTCTGGTATATAGCTACTTGTTTAATTCCTGTAATGTAAATTAAGGTTTTATGTGATGACAGGACAAAATATAGCCTTCACTTTCCCTTCAATAAGTTGTGTTTGTAGGGAAGAATAAATAGGATAAATCCTTTGATCAGTGAGAGGAATTCCTATACTCAGAAATGGCATTAAGTTACAGTGTGAGCTCCTGCTTTCATGTGGGAGATATGAATATGAAGATAAAATTGCACTGATCTTTTTTATTAAAGGGAACCATTCGTCCAAGCACTGTGTTACACAGCGTCTGAGGGCTGCAAAGGGTAAAATTCTTCCCTGTTCAACTGTAAGTCAAAAGCTATGAGAAAAACCCCCAAGTATACACAAAAGATGTTAGTCAGACTGAGTAGGATCATTATACCAACTCTTAGTTGGTTCGACTGGCAAAACAGAATACCGGCCAACTCCCACAGATGCCAAGAATGGAGAAAGAAGGCTTTTGATGCGCAGTCTACTCCTATGATTTTAATTTGTATTTATTTAGGAAATGTATTACAGACAGCTATGGAGAACACTTTCACAATACTGTATTTCAGTAGAGCTATGTTCTAAAGCTGATGCAATCTGGACATGAGCTAAGAAGACTATAAAAAAAATAATTCAAACAGTAGAGCAAAAGACAAAATGTACTTATTCAGTGGTTTCTTAAAAGGACAAACAAACCATATTTTTGTTGGAAGTAGAATGCAAATTTCACTTCTTATTAAAGGGATTTTTTTTAGTCTTTTTAATCTTTAAAAAAAGTGGAATGAAATATGTTTATAGTTCCATCCACATGGAAAAATACAAATTCATATTTGCAGCAGGTTGTTCTCAGTATGTTGCAGGAAATGCTCTGCGCATGTTCACACTCTTAGAATAGATATTTGAAAGCTTTAATATCAAAAGAGGTGAGCAGTTTTCAAGATATTTAAATGTAGCCAGCAGCCATCAGAGAAGACAGAAAGATGTGGTTGTACATACATTGGGAATGACACATTCATTGGCACATGATGTAAAATCCACTTGGTGTTTGAGATCAGACTCCAAAGGACAGCTATATGTAACTCTGTAGCATTAGAACCATCATGTGTCATTCTGTAGTACTCTGGGACATCCTACAGTGCTTTGAGGCATTAACAAGCCCATCTCAAGAAGGCAGAAATAACACTTCAGAGTTTCAGACAAAAATAAATGGTATCTGATAAATATCCCTATGGAAAAATCTATGAATGTCTTGTTTTCACCCAAAAGGGCAGTGCTGATGATATTCATCTAATCATCTGAGTCTGAGCTAGTCCCTTCAATACTTCTTCACAACATATAGAGTTTCAGGACATGATTCATCTAAACCATGCTCTTCTAAAATATACATTTAAAAAAACCCTTAAAGAAAACACTGAGGTCAGATAAATTGTCTTCTCAGAGCTCCCCTCTGTTGAAGGCTTCTTTAATGACTGATTCAAATTTAGAATCAGGTTTAGGTGAGATAAATGCCACCTTATTTGGCCAAAAACATCAGATACAATCTCACTGATCAAGAATTATGGTTGTCAAATGTGCCCATTTTTTTGAGGAAGTTTCCTGAGAAGGATCAAAATGAACTTTCACAAAATCAAAACTGATCACAAAGAAGTAAATCACTGAGGTCCTTAGCTTCTATGAAAAACTGGCCTTTGCAATGCCATTCCACCTTCTGTGTTTCTGATAGTATAAAACAATTGGTTTTTGAGGTCAATCTTTATTCCAACTGTTCTCGGTTTAGGACATTTTCAGATAGTTTTAAATTTATTCAGTCATCCAAATCTCACACTGGCAGTGCCAGAAGCAGTGCTGTGAACAGAGCCTGAAGCTCTAACAGGAGAGAACTAATTTTTATTTGTTGTTTCAGTGTCCTGGTTTCAGCAGCACATAGAAAAGCACATACAGAGGTATTTGTATTACACTTGGGTGATTCACTATGTCTTCCTGCTGCTCATGTTAGCAGAATGACAAACAGTGGTGGCAGAAAAGTTCCTTGATGATCTCTCTTAAAGTAAGAAATGTAGTTATTTGTATTGCTTATGCGAGTTTCACCCCTCTTCCTTAATAAAGATAAATTAAGCAATGGTTACTTTCTAATGCTGGCTATGCAAAACCTTAAGGGAGCTTCCTTCCTTCTTGGGAGGTTGGAAAGACACTGGCATTAGTGGTTGACTACCTCATCAGATTTCACAGGCGGGGACATATTAAAATACCTAGGTAGCAATAGGCTTAGTTCTACAGAAGAATCTGAAGCCCATAACCTTTGTCAGAGTCCAAGTTCACTTAAAACTCTGTCCCTGAACAAGGATATAAGTCATAGGCCAGTCAGGACAGATTTCTTAAGGGAAGTGGTTTACCATAATAATTTGATAGCAGTGTCAAAAACAAAATATTTGGGAAAAGTAATTTTAAACAACGATGTCATTGTGAGATGTCACAAATTGCTTTGTCTAAGCAAACATCACAGAACAACAAAAGGGTAAGAAAAAAAGTTAGCAAGACTACTATCTTATATGAGAATGTTTTTTTTCCCCATTGTTTTTGCCATAAAATGGGATTTAAAATAAATCTCAAATTTATTCTAATCTTGATCTGATGTTCATTGAAATCAGAGGCACTGTTGCTGTGAATTTCATGGGTATTTCCCTTAGGATTAGGGAATTAGGGATCAGGACCTATGGACCTGTGCTTGTGTTTGGGAAAAGTTCCCCCTCTTAAATATGTATGTTTAAGTCCTTGAAGAGTAAAAAGAACAAAGCAATGTTAAGAGCTGTCTGCCATGGAATACTACAAAGATTGCCATTGATTTAGTATTTTGCCTAGTAGCAGCTAGCATATCTCAAATTCTGGAAGAATTAAACTACTCTGCTCTTTGTTTGTTTTACCTAAAAACCACTCTAGCATTGACCAGATGGACTAGTCAAATGATAACAAGTACAGCTCTGCTTAGGCTATGAAGCCAAACCAACTAGCAGTATCTGGGACCCTGTGTCCATTACATAACCTACAGTATTTATATTGGGTATTTTTCCCTGACTGCAAAACTTATGAGGCATTATTAATATTAAATTGATAACCTGGGGAAAGCAATGCAAATTGAGTGAAAAAAAATATCCCCACAAAGTTCTGATTCTCATTCCAGTGTTCTATAGCTGAGATGCAGAGTCTTATATCATGCAATTTAAAAGCTACTAAAATGTTTAAAATTGTATCTAAGAAGTAAACAAAAACAAATATTAAATATTTCACCTTGACTATGTAACTCACACAAAACTTGAAATATATTTAACATGTTACATGAGGTTATATATATACACATTACAGGCACAGACCCACACACACTCCTAAATATTTATGTCCTTATCATACAGATTAAAGTGTAAATCCTCTGGACCTTTTGAAATGTGGTGTCCCCCAAGGGTCGGTCCTGGGTCCAGTGCTGTTCAATATATTCATCAATGACCTGGACGAAGGGATAGAGTGTACCTTCAACAAGTTTGGTGATGATACAAAACTGGGAGGAGTGACTGACACACCAGAAGGCTGTGCTGCCATCCAGCGTGACCTGGACAGGCTGGAAAGCTGATCGGANCTAGGTGATCCTGCTCTAGCAGGGGGGTTGGACTAGATGATCTTTCGAGGTCCCTTCCAACCCCTAACGTTCTGTGGTTCCATGATTCTGTGAAATTCCCTTTATTAAATCTACAAATAAAGGGGGTTTTTTTGTTACTTATTCTTCCATTATAACAGAATATTGTCATGCTTTCTCTGAATTCATCAGCTTTAGGTGAAATACTAGCAATCGAATTAGTAAAGGGTGTTCTAGGAACTCCTGTTTTTGAAAATCAGGTCTGTTCTTCAGGACAGAAACATGAGTTGCACAATAGGGGACTGAGAAAAGAAATAAAGATATCACAGGGCCACCACAAAAAATCACTGCATTTCATGTCTCAGACCAAGGGATACATAACCATATAGGATGCAGGGTCCATGCTGGCCGTTCAAATTTCTGTTTGGTCTTTCACTTTAACAGGGTCAAGATTTAATTTTAGAGGCACCGAGTATTCAAGTGTATTCACATTTTGTTTCTGTATAGTACCCTTCAGTCAAAATGGTTCTGATCCTAAACCAGACTTCATAGAAATGCCACACAAATAATTAAAAATTTATGTGCTTTCTGAATAAATGCAGAGATATGTTATCAGAAATGTAAGTTAAGAAAAAAAGATTGGGGAAAAAACTAGAAAAACTTATCAGGACAGTAATTTGTACCATTTTTATCAGAAGATGTTCGGATGTATTTGAGTCATTAAAAAAATCACATCATGGAATTTTCTGTGCCTTTTTGTGTACTACTTTACAATTGGTGTTGAACTAGTCACAGCTAAGAACCTTACATAAATCTCAGCTGAACTAGCCTGCATAAATTGACATAGTTCTATGAATTTGGATAGCACTAGAACCATTTACTTCATTTAAAGGTCTTGTCTATTACTACTTGAAGATAAAAGAACAGGTTATTATCCTGAAAAGGGCATGTTATGTATGATTATAAAAATGTTTCTTTCTGACACCTCAACTGTATTTTTAATTTTTCACTTCAGATTCTTTAATTCAAGCTTTCTAATATAGTTTGGGGAAACACCCACAGAGAAGACACTACATTTTCTCTAGATTACATTCATTCTTCAAAAAAAAAAATCTGACAAAACCAAGAAGCTTTGATTTTCATCAGTTACCAAATAACTTTCACAGACAAATTCATTTATTATCTTGAAAGATCATAAAGTATCACAAAACCATTCTGGTTGGAAGGGACCTAAGGAGGACTCTAATCCAAGCCCCCTGCCCAAGACAGGACCAGCTCTGGGATCAGACCAGGCTGCTCAGGGCTTTGACTAGGCAGGACATGAAAGCCTCCAAGGATGGAGATGGCACGGCCTCCTGGGGTGACCAGCTCCACTGTCACACTGTTCTCATGGGGAAACAATTTCTCATTATGCCTAGCCAGAACCTGTCACAACTTGTACCTGTTATCTCTTACCCTCCTGTCCTCCACTGCTGGTAAAAATTTGTCTCTGTCTCCTCAGTAATTCCTTGTAGATGCCAGGAGGCTGTTAGGAATCCTGAAGTTGTTCCTTCCCTAGGATGACCCAATCCATTTCTTCCAGCCTTTCCTCACAGGGAAGTGTTCCAGCCTCATCACACTGAGGGCCTTCCTCTGGACCACATAATTTCTGTTGATTAAAGAAATTTCTCTTGAGGAAGTTTAATCTTTCCTTTCCCTCTAAACAGTTATTTAGAAAAATCCTTTCAGAAGTTATCTAAATTTCTGTGAGTCTAGGTTCATTCACTTAGGTCACTCAAAGTCAAGGGACTCTAGATATAAACAGACTATCTAAATGCCCAACTAAAATATATAAAATCATTAAACTATTTTTTACCTTATAAACAACCATAAACTTCAAAACTACATACATCTCATTTCAATTACAGAACTCCATAAGAGAATGGCTGCAATTGCAAATTACACACATATACATACACTATGCGTTCCCTCAAAACAGTTTGTTTCATTGGCACTTCTCACTGTTAACTCTACCCTGAAGCTCTTCCTTTCAGTTCTCAATCTTCAGAGAATTTTTGCCACTCAGTTATAAATAGCTGGCAATTGACCTAACTGTGAAAACACTGACACTGCATCAATGCTTGTTGGATACAGTTAAAATGAGAAAGACCCTGGACAGTGCATCAGTGCTGCTTGTATATATGAATTCAGTCCCTAGGGAGCTATATAAGGTAACTGTGGAACATATTTAAGGACCCAGAATAGAGATCTCATTTGAGAAAAATGAAAAATTCATGTAATAATAAAAATAGTTACATAAAGTAAACGGTTATTATTATCAGTACAAAGACGTCCCTTCTTGTAGTTGAAAGTGATTTTTTAATCTTGAGTGCTAATAAGAAATAATATCAAAAATGTGGGTTTTTCTGTCAAAATTCAGAAGAATTCCCATGGTTGGATATGTATTGGTTAACCTAGCAGTCATTTTTTCAGGGACATACATATGCAAGCAATAATGATTTTGTAGGACAAAGACTAACACTGATTTATTACTAGAGGTCAGAGAGTACTGGTGTTAATGGAAACGTTTACAAGGATGAAGGTCCCAGAATTTGATGCTGTGTCAAGAGCAGGAGTCTCTTCTTCCTCAATGTACTTGCAGCTGTTTACTCAATGTTGTCTAGAACTCAGCAGACCAGGGTGTTGCCTGTTGTGTGTCTTTGATCCTCCTTCCAGACCAGTTAGCAGTCATATGTTTGAATAGAGCTAAAGAACCAATTTTTGTCCTTAACGTAACCATTGAACATAGAAATATTACAGGATCTATGGACAGTCTTGTCTCTCTTGGCTCTGCTGTGGCTGTCTTGTCAGCTGAATGGAGAGTGAGCTTCAGTCCTCAGCATCACCCACGTTTACCCTACGAAGTCCACACTACCTGATCTTGAATGTGAGCCAGTGCCATCTTTTTAGAGTTTCCTTGCCTAGAAAATTAATGATCCAGCTGGAAATGTGTGAAATAAAGGAGTTTTGGCTTACACAAAGAGCTATAAAGCTCTGGTACAACACAGTCATGAATTGCTTTTGCAGTTCAAAGAGGAAAGAGCAGATGGGAGAATCTGTACTAATCTTTTCTCCAGTCCTTGTAACTGGTGATAAACACAGAAGACTGTCTTCAGGTGGCGGTAAAGGTCTCAAGTGGTTTTTCAAATTACTCTCTCAGAGGCAGTAAATTCTGCACCTTACCCAAGTTTCTTTCCCTCCCAGAAGTGACTAGTGAGATCAGACAGCTCCATTTCTGATAATGAACTTCAGAAATTTCAGTTAGAAATGGTTGTAATATGAAGGAATCTGAAATATGCACAAAATATTATTCACATTTTCTGAGGCTGAAAAAATACTCAACATTTTATCTCTGGGTTTTCTTTCTTCTTCCCCAAGAATGTTTGTAGGATAAATAAAAACAAAGAATCATTGGTATTTGTGTGAATGTATATTTAGCTACACTGTTTGCACAGGTAGCTTCTTAGAATCACAAAAAGAAAGCAGAAAAAGGTTTGGAGAGATTATCTGTCCTGTTCCTCTTCTCCAGGTTAGGATAATTTGAATGCACTTCATTCCTCCTATGGCAATCACACTGCTGACAACCTAGGAGTCACTTTATGATTTCAGAATTCACATAGTCAGAGACTGATTTATGTGTAACTGACACTGTGTCACAAAAGGTTTCCAAGGCCATCCTCCAAGAAGACACTTCATCAAGCTTCAAAAATAAGCTTTAGGATGAACTGAGAATTTGAAATATTGACACTAATTATTGTAGTGAAGAGTTTTCAAATAACCCATGGGTTGAAAGGTACTTGTAAAGAAACATTGCGGTTAATGCATTTTTAAATATTTAAGTCTGTTTTCAGCTGTAAGAAGACACACCTCGGTAGAAGCAATGCTGTTGTGTTCATAGTGCACTATAGGGCTGGTAAGATCTATGTTGTCACCTTTTCAAAAAAAGGTATCAAAATCTCAGATCTTTCATTAAAAGGAAGGTGATTGTTGTTGGGCTTAGCATCAATTCTGGTTTTGTTACAATTCTTAGTGGAATTGTATGATATACAATATGTTGTAAATAATCTGAGAGAGTCTTAACTCTTTAGGATGCCTTGGTGAGCAAGTTGAGATACAGCAGTGACATCCAAAAATGGACAGAGATCATCCTTTTTAAAGATGAATGACAGAGAGAGGAAGAAATATCTTTGATACTGCAACAACATACCAAAATATATATCCAAATATTCACATTAGTGATGGCATTATCAAGTATTTAAACATATGGAATATTCCTATGTCAATGACCTAAAAAATCAAGAGCAGCTTCAAAATGGGCTATGAAACTGTCATTATATATAATATCAAAATCCAGGAAAAAAAATGCTAACTGAAGTGTTCAAGGAACTAGTGGCAATTAACGGATCATTGCATATCACACATTCCATGACTGTTAACAGTAAAGCTTAGGTTAAATTATGGCACATAATAATTTTGCAAGCTTTAGACTTTAGCTGTAGCTTGTTTAAATTTATGTGATTTTAATAGAAGTTACAAACCCTAGATTCATCAACAAAAATGATGACAGGTTTGATAACTGGTGTTACTTAAATGTTGTAAACAACATTTTATTTACATTCAAAACTAATTTCCTACTGTCAGAAAAACACAACAGAAGTTGGAGTTAGACTACTCACATAGTTCTTTGCTAAATATAGTGGGATGAGACTATTATCATGTAAATTAGATACATGGAAATATGACCATGGACATTTATCCTAAAATACATTCACCTGCATTACAATTGAAATCTGGAAGCAAATTTTTACTGGATGATTACTAAATAGAATTGTCATTAAATAATAGCAATAAAAAAGGATTATGAAATAGTTTAGCAAGTTCCAATTCAAATAAACCTCTGAAAAATATTAAATTTTAGAGTAGAATTAGAAATCATGGACACTGAACAATCTAATTTGGTTAGCAATCATGAGCACAGTCTTTCTCATAAGTTTGTGACAGTTCTGCCTCAGAAATATGTTCTCATTCTTCAAAGAGGCCAACATTAGTGCTTATAAGGAAAAGCCAGTTGATATAGCTTACTTGAGTGTCCAAAAGTCATTTATCAGACCTTTGCTAAAGGTCATTATGGAAACTGAGTAGTTAATAAATGAGAATCAAATTTGTGCACTGATTTATAGGTGGTTATAGTGGCAGTAAGTTGCCAGCAGAGTTGTGCATGCATCTGCTCTGGGATGCCTGCTACTCAGTTCTGAGTAAATTTGAAGTGTGGCATAAAGTCATACTTCCTAGAAAAATTTTGGGCATAAACAATAATAAGGAACAAGTATGCAAGCACTGAGCAGTAGCAATACACATCTTCTCTGAATAGGTTGGTACACACTAGCACTCAACATAACTAATCTTTTTTATCTTCTGACCAGATGGGCTTTTAAACTGTCATTGCTATTCACAACATTTATCTCGGCATTCTTGGAAAATAAACCAGTGAAATTACACAGCACGTAGTTGAAGGAATGAATTCATAGAGATGTCCTGTAAGCTTCACAGTTATTGGGTTGCTGAGGGACTGGGTGTTGATGCTGACAAACTCCCTCTGCTAATGCATTGCAATTGTTTTCAAACTTCTTCTTTCACTGTGATGTTCTATGTTCTTTCTTTTTTTTTTTTTTTTTTCCCATTTCTCAGTGACCTTTTGACTTATTCTCGCTCTTCTCACTGAATATTCCTGTTCTACAGAGGTTCAATTATCTTTTTTTTCTTTTCAGTATTTCTTTGCCTGAAAAATAACCCAAATCCCAGCTTAAGAAGTACATCTGTTGTAGAAACATGTGCCAAAAAGCTCTAATTGACTCCAATGTGCATTTCTCTCTCAATTTCCTGATGACATGGAAGGCCTAGCAGTGCTGTAGGTGCAAAATGAGAATAGCAGAGCTAATATAAATAGCAATTATGATTGTTGTATCTGGTCACTATCAAGGTCATAGTTCCAAGAACATCAGCAGTGGACAACAGTTTATAGATTTGTCTGCAGACTTCATTGCTCTGTTTTACTTAGGCTTTATGAGAAAATACAATACAAATAAGTCTTAACAAAGCACACCAGTAATCCACCTGGGTCTGGAAAAGTAATAAGTGCTAGCAACATATTAATCTTACAGAAGGAAAAAACTAGTAAGAAAAAGAGAGTTTCTGCGAAGTTGGACCACTTGCCCTGACATTTTTGTTTCATAATAAATATTCTTTAAAAATATTGCTTGATTAGATTTTGTCATGCTTTTTTTTTAGCCTCAACTCACAATCTTAAACAAAGACTTAACTTTACAGTGCTGGTGAAGTTGTCATTGTTACCTACAAATTTTGTCATAATTTATAACCTAGTACCAACTGACTACCCATTTATATTTCTGTGTTTAATTTCTTCTTACTATTCAAATTTCAGTATATGTAGGAAAACCTGACTTTTCAAGTGAAAAAATATGATACTTCAGAGGGAGTGATGTGGAAATTTTGGAATCATTTTCTTGTTTATTCTTCTCTTATTATAATTTTAGGTCCTTTAACTATCGTAGTTAAGGTGTATAAGCTTCCAAGCAGCTTTTTTTTTATTTTGAGCTAATACTATGCCTAGGTTCTCAATAGTGCCCAGCACAATCAGCAGCCATCTCACCATTGACTTCTGGGTCCAGAAATTTCACATGACATTGCCTTTCCTTCAGGATATCTTGGACAGAAATAATTTCTTAGAAACCTGCTGGACTACAATTTCCTGGGAATTCCTTGTCTCTAAACCTATTTTACTCTTTATTTGTTCTGCCAAGTTGGATACCATGTTATTACACTGGGAGGTGGTTTGCATTACTGCTCTTTAATGTGACAAGATTAAAGTGTTCTGTGCACACTTGATGCTCCATGGCATTCTTATCCAGAGACACCCTGGGTTTTGGTTTTGTCGCTCATCTTGAAACAATGCCACATTGGTACCTGTGGGATTGAGCTTACCTCCCACCTTCAACAGAAACAGAGCAGCACTGCTGCCAATGTAAAATATGCTGTAGCATCTGAAGGAATTAATCATCTGACTCCTCAGTCAAGCCATTTAGATATATATCCAGCAACCCAACTACACTCAGCAAAATTTAAGATTAATTATATGTTTAAAGTTTGATCTTTCAATGAGATTAAAGTCTTATCTGTAATTGGGCCTTAAAAACTATTTTAATGTGCCACTCAGCATTTTTAAATACTTATGATATTCAGAAGAATTAGATAAGCATTTACCTAAATTAACTGAAAATGAGAAAGAATTACGCAATAGTGATACACTGTTATCTTCCCAAATTATCCTCCCAGGTGGTTATGATAGCAAAGTGTACATATACTCAAACTAGTTTGTTAAAAACTTCAAATTAGAGTGCAGTCAACTGGTGCTCAGCCTAAACTGAAAAATCCACTTCAGCTGGATAAATTCTTCTCCCCTGAGCACTGTTCTGCTGTGAAAGCTGCAGTTCAGGCTTAAGGAGACACAGTGGCATCCATATGCCTCTTTAACCCCAGACCTTCCTACAAGCCTCCAAGATGATGGGAGAAACAGAGAACCAGGATGATCAGATTCTTCCCATTTATGTGGCTTGCAGGCTTCCTGCCCCCTTCCTGATGCTGCAGGACATGATATTTTAACACTGGAGCTGAACAAAAAGAACTGCTGCACAGATACTGCAGAGGTGTACAGAGAAATTCTAGTGAGAGTTTAGCATTTGTAATCTTGCTGCAACCCTTGCTATGCCTTGTGCTTACTCGTTACCTACACAGGCTACAAAATTCTTTGAATGTTACCTGTATAGCACAGTGTTTCCCCATCCCACAGCTTAGCAGAACCTGACAGGGATGCAAATTGCACATACATCTGCTTCTGTTCCCAGTTTACCAGTGACTTAGACTCTGCCTCTTGCAGTCTCTGGGTGTGAGCTGGATGAGAAGTGCCTTGCTGGCCTAATGAAAGGGCCTTTCTCACTCTGCCTGGGCTGTGCTGGGTTGCTGCCCAAGCATGGTACTGTACCAGCAGCACAGGAGGTGACAGGAGCAGTCTAGCCACATAACATAATACCTCCCCTGCAGTAATTGTTCTGGACAGGAATGGCTTCTGCTCTGGCCTTTCTACAAACCTTCCCAGTTACACCCCTGCCTGTTGTTGAGACATTGACCGAGCAATGCTCACAGCAGTTTCCAAAGCGAATATCTCCCCTAGTTTTTCAAAGCTTTCTTCCTTCATGCTTCCTCAATATGTAATTTAAACATCGATGTGTTCTCTGCCTCATCTTTGGTCCTGCAGTAGCAAATATTTATTTCCTTCTAACATGCATGGTTGAATTAGGTGGTAAGAAAAAGAAAGAGAAAAAAAAACAAACACAGGAATTTTCATTTCCCTTCCAAACCACAGCAAGAGAAATCTCCCATATATCAAAATTGGGGGGGATTTTGTGGTACAATTTCAGAGCTGCTCTGGAACTAAAAAACATTCTGTGTGCCTTTGACTTTAAAAGTTAACCTGACCTGGGTTTTTTGCTCCAACATTAGATGAGTTTCTTGTGTAGGAATGTTTCCTGGAAGTAAACTTGAAGTTCCACTAATAGTTGCTGAAGATTTGGAATATTAAACTACTAACTGCAAACATTTGCACAAAGATGCTACAGATTACATCAAACAGGTTTTTGACCATTGTACCCAAAACACTTTTTCAGTGCACCGCCTCAAAGACAATTTCAGGCTCCCAAAGGAGATATAACTTACATGTTTCATAGACACAGCTGCAAATGAACACATTTTTACCTTGCATGAATGTGCCAGAGAATATTAACATTAAACTTTGTACTTAACTAATAAACATCATGGAGTAGAATTTACTTTAATTATACCCCAGCTAAGGTTTGGCATGGGATAGAATCATTTCAAAAATTCTAAAATACTCTTTTCTGTCTTTTTTGACATTTCAGAGAGGCCCTTGAGAAGTTTGTGTAAGATATTGCAATATATAGCAAGAATGCTGATACATAATGCCTTCTGCCATTTCTTTTGAGGTCAGGACCATCTCTTATTATATGTGTGCACATTTCTTCATACAAACAAGCCCTGATTTCAATTACGGTTGCCAGGCATTACTCTAATTACTTATAATAGAATCAGGTAAAACATATGCTTTATGGAGTTTCTATAGGTTTAGTTAATGGTATATGTTAAATATGAGCTCCTTTCCATATCCACGTAGGTAACAACACTGCAAATGAATACCATATGACTCACTAAGTTTTTTCAGTAATTGCTGTAATATAATACTGCAAATGCTGCCCCTGTTTCCAGGTGAATCTTTGTGCTGAAAATCACTTGTCACTTGTAAGGAATGAACATGTGGAAGGCTTGGGTGTCTCTGATGGGGAACAGCAATCACTTCTACTTAACTGACACATATTTAGGAAGCTATGTTGTATTGACTTTTAATAGGACATGGAGCCTTCAGTCTTTAACCTTCAAAAATGTTTAAAGACTTAGTGGAAATTGATCAGAGGCAGTTGGGCTCCTAGCCACATGGGAAAAGCTGTGTCTAGTGTTTATATTACTCCTGAAGATAGACATTTGAGGGATTGTAAAAAAAAAAAAAAAAAAAAAAGAGGAATACATACTTATTATTGTCTCCTTCACTTCAAATGCAACTTTGCAAGAACCTTTCTTATGTACTAGTTTGGTTTTTAAAACTTTTGTCCAGAAAGTAATAAATCTGAGTTTAGTTCCTGATTAAGCCTAAAGAGACTAGACTGAGTTTGATTTAAAGGTTTGGTTTATATCTAGTCAGGTGAATGCTAGGAAACCAGCTTTGGAGGCCAGGCAGCCCTGGTAACATATATAGAGTTGAGCTGCAGGCACAGGGGGGAACTCAGCTGACAGAGGGCTTCCCTCATCAGGGAGTTACTGAAAAAACTTCCTCTAGATCATACTTTTTGATGCAAAAGCCTAACGCTGTTTTGGATTTGATCATAAGTCACTAAGGTAGTATTACCAGAGTTATTGTATCAAACTCAGAGGTGCTTTCTGAGTGAAAAGATATTGCTTTTATTTCTCCTCTGGAATGCACATACAATTGCCTTCATTCAGTGTGCTTTCCTCATGCTAGCACAGCATCTTTTTTCTTTCCTATTTACTCCCATATGGTTTGTTAATGAACTTTTCTTCAGAACTTATGAAAAATGCTTTCCATATTTTCTGAGTCTTTTACTAGCAGTGTTCTCTCTTCCTTTGCCAAAGTATACATATCTTAACAGGTTTGAAATAACCAATTCACAGCATTAGCATGTGGTGGAGTATCTGATATGCTTAGTATACAATGCAAAAAGCAATAAAAAATTATAGTTTGAAAGCTGACAGCAAATAAATAGCTTGTTTTGCTAGAGATCCTCAGCCTTGATAAAAACCATAAGCTACTTAAGACACCAAAAAAATCAAAAGCTAACTTTGTATCTCATCTACATGAATATTTATATTTCATATTTTGGTGGGTTTTTTCTGTATAGCATTGCTAGAAAATATGTTTAAAGTCACATGTAACATAAATACAGCTTAAAGTCTTGTTAAATGGATTAGATCACTTCAGGTTCTACCATGAACAACTCTGCTTTTTGGGATTATGAAGCCAGTCTGACTTTTGGATGCATAATTTGAATGGGGGTATGTACTAATTTACATGTGATTAGCATTGACATTTTACATGCAATGCTGGTACAGTTTTATGCCTCTTTTGGTTATCTGTTGTAATACTAAATGGAGAGTATTTTGACATAGCGTGGCACATACTGTGGGCTTCTTTTTAACAAAACACATATCTATTTCATGTGAAGAATGTACTGCCATCAAAGAATTGTGAACTGAAACAACCACCACTTTCTTTTGGTTCTATCAGGACTTTGTACTTCTATCATATGTTGCCCTTTTTGTCATTGATACTTGGGTGAAATGAATACCAAATGCCACTAAAGGCAAGTGCAAACCTTTCACATTTATTCTGAAGTGGCTACAAAGCGTACAGGACAGCAGAGAATCAGACCAAGAGTAAGCTTCTGTTTAGTTTGCTTTATAAATTCAAATGAAGTATAACTTTTTGCATTGAGAGAGAAAAGGACATTAAAATAGACTTCAAAAGGGGGAAAAAGTGAAGAAAAGTTCTGAATTGGAATTTCTCTTGTCACAATCGGTCTTTCTCACTATGAATCACACCTTTAGCATATGTCCCTCAGAATAGCCCTGCTGATAGCAATGGAGCTATAAGATTTACATCAGTTTAGGATGTAACCAAGTAGTTAAGCATAGTATCTGCTTACAATTAGCCATGAATTACTTTACATAAACAAAGCCAAAGACATATTATTTTAGTTTCCTCCATAAAGTTTCTTTTGCTTGTCTATTAACAGATGCCATGTATTTCCTTTGCCAAAATTGATGTTATATTGGCAGCAGAACAGGGAATCACACGTTTAAACTTTCTGTAAAAACACTACTTTAATTAACTTCTGGCCAATCCCAGAGACAAAGTACTAGACAACATGGATCTCAGGCCAGACCCAGAATGGCAAGTCCTACATTTCTAAATACTTCTCTTCATTTTCAATAATTCACAAGTATATTGAGGACTGCTGGCAATCAATTCTTGTGGAGCACAAAATTATAACTTGTCCAGATGAATATATATATATATATATATTCAGCTAAAAGCCTTCTTCTAGCTTTCAATGAACACCAGACTAAAACTTAAAGAACATAGTTCAGTGGAGAGAGATCAAAAACTCAATACATGCAAGAGGGGGAAAAACAAGGATACACAATTCTATCCACTGTCAAGATCAAGTAACAGACACCTGGTTATGACAGGAAAAAGGAGTGTCCCTTCTGATTTCTTCCTGTATACCAGAAAAATGCTGAGGCCTGTCTCAGGCACACTCTGACACCAGCCAAACCGGCTATTAGCATAATCGTTAAAGTGAAATCACAAGTCCCTTGTGTTTCCTTCTTTTCCAGCCATAAAGCGGTGAGGTATGGCTCACGCTTATATCAAATGCTACATTTAAATATTGTAGTTTACTTTCTCTTCAGGGAATCACCCACCAGGGTCACCAGGCTAATCACAGCTCACTTTAAATCATTGGAAATGGAGAGAAAGTAGGAGTGAGAGAGGGAAAACAGACCGATATATTGTTAAGTGACATTCCCTAGCAATGTAACTTATTTTCCTCTGAGAGCTCTGTGTACTTCCAAGCAGCTTAGAGAGGATGATTCCCTGTCCCTTGAGCTCCCTTTTGCAAGTAATTCTGAGCCTGAGACTTTCTGAAGATGTTTCACAAATTCTCTTTTCCTTTTTTCCTGTGGTTCATTTATTCTGCCTCTCTTTTCTTTCTTTTCCTTCAATGTGGTTTTCTCACTAATTCATGAAAGCCGCCTCTCCCACCTTTTAGAAGTAAGAGCATAGCAACTGAGTGACACTCTATCAATAACCGCTCTGGCCGCTACTGAGAAGACCTTACTTGTTTCTTCCTGGCTGGCAGGAGCAGGAGTATGCCCAAGGAGATTACATCTGACTTGCACTTTGAATGAGATGCTGCAAGAAACTAAACTAAACTAAGCTAAGCTAAATAAAATAAAAGCATTGATCAACTGAATCAACATATCCTTCCAGCATCTTCTATTTATACTGATCCCAGGTATCAAAACAGCTTTGCTCCAAACTGCTCTGAATTGGTAAATAGCCTGGATGAAAATAAGCTTTCTAAAAGCGCACTTAGTATTTCCATCATAATTATTGCAATCTCAGTTTTGACTTTTTCTTGCAGACAATTGCTAATTACTGTTTTAGTCTAGAAACACAAATGTCTTTTAAGTTCAATTTTTTCCAGTCCCACACAAACCTATCTACTTTATGTTGTATCATAGCCCTATCTCAGGTCCCTTCCATTCAACATCATTCTGCCGCTGGGAGAACTAACCAACCACTACTTCTCCTTAGTAGGGTACAACATCATAGTCTGTCTTGAGGCTGTGAATCAACATCTCAATGCCAAAGCAGTCAAGAGACCAATCCACAAACTAAAGTGGATGATTATGCTTTTATTTTGAACCATGAGCTTCCCAATAACTGCAGATGGATCTACGTATATGATTCATTAAACACACATACTTTAGCCTAAAGTACCCTTTGATGTTTAACTGGAAGGGATTTTTATGAATGAATTATGACATAATGTATAAGGATAAGCTCCAAAAATGAAAAATGGCATAAACTCAGCAAAGAAGGAGGAAATCTGAACCCACTGCGAATCTGGATTCACTTCTCTGTCACTGTTCTGTTTGCAGGATCAGACTAAGATAAAAATAAAGTAGAATGTTTTTCAAACTTAAAAGATTTGTTCCCCATTTTGAGAAGGAATAAATGATGTAAAGTGAAAGATTTTTCTTGAGAGTAATCTCTACTGTGGTTTTATTTCTTTGAAGCCAGACAGTAACAAACTTCATACAATCAGCTTACTCTAAAAGAATTCTAACACATTACATCTTACCCTGCCTTTGAATTAGCTTTCTGGTACATTTCTGGCCTCTCTGTCAAGTAGCCATGTCCTAGACAATGCCTATTCTGAAAAGATTTGTTCTGGATAGGCAATTCAAATGTTTCTGCCATGTTTTTGGAGAGATTTTAGGTGTGATGGTGTGAATCATGGTTTGTCACTTAGCCTCATAAACAGACAATAGTTCATGGCCTCTCTTACTTTCTAGAGAAGACAGGGTCTTTCTCTCTCCAAGACCTGAGAAAAAAACAATTAATATAAGTATTTTCTTATTCTCAGTCTTCTGACTTTTATATTTCGGGAAATCCCTGCCCCAGAGTTTTTCTTGCAAGGCAGCATGATCTAGGAAGTTTATTGCAGATTATTTACCACACTTCAAGTAGCTTAAATTCCTTTACTCATCTATTATACTCACCTGACTCCAAAACAGCTTTCTCCATAATCATTGTTTATAAGTAATTTAGGGAAGTGCTGTCTGGGTCCTGCTTCTTTACATCTTCAGGTGTCAGATGCCATCTCACTGTCATACACAGCCGAAGGGTAAATGTTTGCAGAGTGTTTTATCCATCCAAATGATGTTGTGATGACAAAGCAGAGAGCACCATTCTCCTCAAGAAAGTCATCAGCTCCCACCTCAAAAGTCACCAGAAGCTCTGTGTCCACTCTTTCCAGAATGCAAATTAGAAACTAATATAATAAATAGCAAAATTTTAACTAAAATGGCATGTTACAGGGAAAAAAAATACTTCCCTTAATATGTTTCAAATTTGTATATCATTTGTCTGATTTTACTTCCAACAACCATATACTTCAATTATCATAACCTTCAGCTTCTTATTGGAAGTGATACCGAAGTTAATATATTTCAATACATTTTATCATTAATTCAAATAACCCATTAAATATACAGTTGCTTCAAACAACTTTTCTGAATTATGAGTGCCATAAAGAAGACAATTATTTTTTTCACTGCAGCACATTTATTAACTGCAAATAAATAAGCAAAATTATGGCAATAGAAAGACAAAAATCATAGTTAAATTGATCTGAATTTGAAGCTTAACCATAACAGAATTGATATTTAGCAATTTTCTGTAATCTGCCCAAGTTTGTTTATACAACATTCTTTCCAAAGCTGCATTTGAAGTAATAATAATAAATTCTGCACACAATAAATTCTATAAATTCAATGACATTCAGAGAAGTTGGATTAGGAGATAGACTTGTACTGTGTTTCCTGTGCAAGATTTCTGAACCACATAAACATGTGAACGGGTGCATACGCTTGTGCAATGCACATGCAAAATCTCAGTATATTATATATCTCATATAAATCATTCATACTCAGCCTTTTGTCAAGACTCAACAATTCAATAGTGCTTATGATGTAAAGTCAACATTTTATTCAGAGACACAGCTAAATCTGGTTAGAATAATTACAGCTGCTGAAATCAAAATATTGAGACAGGAGTAAGGGAACCAATATATGTCATAGCTTTCCATATTGATTCCTTCGCCATGATAGTTTTGGATAAGCTTTACTAACTTTTACTAACTTTTAATTTCTTTTTGGTTTTATAGTTTCTGTTATTCTGTTATAAACTTCAACATGTATCGCGGCGGGAGATCAATGGACAACGCGTACACGGACTAATATAATCCAAGCATTGCCGTTTATTGCCCAAAGCTCACTCGTTATATACCCACCAGCGCTGACCACGTGCTGGAAGCACAACTCTGATTGGTAACAAACTCTGCCAGGCGCTAAACAACATCTCCTGATTGGCCAGGCCCTGCTCTCAAGGCACCGCCCTTGGTTCCGCCTTCTGCCTCCTTTTTCTTGCTGTGTCACTGCTGCTTCACGTGCTGCACGTGGCTGTCCTTGTATGTCCTTGTTTACGTGCTCCCTGTAGCCGTCCTTGTGTGTCCTTGCTGGCGCCACCAAGTCTGGGTTTGCTCATATGCCCATTCTTATGGAGATACCTCTCCACAATGTATGAAGTCAAGTAATTCTGAATTATACTGTATCACGAAAAAAAGAGACTTTGTTCTAACACTAAGAGATATGTAAGCAGTACTCAGTCACTGAAAAATAGCTTCTCAATCATGAGGACTTTGGGTTAGCATCTTACATCAGCTTGACCCTTAAGTTAATCTTAGAAAACTCTTGTTGTTCTCTTGTGCAAACAGTTAACTATATAAATAGAAAAAGGAGTGAAGTTGTGGGGGTTTTTTTTCTTTTCTTGAAAGTTAAGATAGACTTGCAGTCACTATTTTCTTCCTTTACATGATATTTTGCATATTACAGTCTTCTGCATATGGCTGTCCTTATACTGATTCTTGCTATCTAGCTGATCTGTGAAAATCATGACCATATGCATTCTGTAAAACTTTTAAAGATATTTTATTTATTTATTATGACCTGCTGCTGAAGTGTCACCATTGCATTCACTGTCATGAAGTTCCTGATCCATGCAGGGATACACTTCACCCATATAAAAACATAATTTTACTTTGTGTCAAGACCACCTTGTCAACTTTGTCCGTCTTATGTTACCCTAATGAACACCAAATAATGTCCCTGTAAGGCAGCATTAAGACTACAGTAAGTATATGGCATAAAATCATTATTTGACTTGTATCAAACTGATACGTAAATAATATTTACAGATAGACTACATTAACCTGAAAACACATTCCAATTTTTTTTAATTTTTAATGGTTGAAGTATTTTCTTCATAGAAGTTGTTCAGAAACATTGACAAGTACTCTATAAATGCAAAGAGGGTTTTTTTGAAAAACTGAACAAAGCAAAAACTGAGGACTTGTTCAAATGAATGAAAAGACATTTAAGTAGCTCAGTATTCATTCTGTATCTTTCTTTTATTCTGAGAAGGTTTTTAGGTTGGAAACAGTAGTACAAAATCCAAGGAAATTTCGATTCCCATTTATCAATAAGAGTGGATCAAATAGCTTCAGATGAGAAAGTACTAGTGCACTTTAATAGGAGTCCATATCTTTTTCCAGTTATTCAGCACTGTCTCAGAAACCATCTTTCTAGACTTTTCTCAGTGGCTTGAGATTCACAAGTGATGCAATACCTAAGGGTCTCCTCAGGGATGGACTTCTGCCATAAATATAGCTTGATGATCCTCCGCCAAAAAACCATCAAAAGCTTCAAGAGGTAGCTATGAGGTACATCAGTTGAGCTTGTTACCATGTTTCAGATCTCTTTAGACAAGAATCAGAAAGTTGACTGTATCTTTCAAAATGGGAAGAAGAATTACGATCCAAATTATCATAGTGCTTCTACTAATATAATTCAGTTTCTTACTGGAAATCATCACAGAATCGTAGAGTCACAGAATCATAGAATGATTTGGGTTAGGAGGGACCTTTAAAGGTCATCTACTCCAAGCCCCCTCCATTAAGTGGGGACATCTTCAACTTGATCAGATTGCTCAGAGCCCCATTCAACCCAACCTTGAATGTTTCCAGGGATGGAGCATCTATCACTGCTCTGGGCAACCTGTTCCAATGTTTCACCACTTTCATTGTAAAAAATTTCTTTCTTATATCTAGTCTGAATGGATTCTTGGAGCCTTACATAGTGTTCTGCCTCAATACCGATAAATATATAGTAATGGCTATTTTCTTAAGATTTGAGCTCTGATGAAAAATGGGTAAGAGAAGGTATGCGGATCCCAGCAGTGGCCCAAAATAGTCTGGGATATTGATTTTTTGTGTACATATCTTTTCAAACTTGATGATTCTAGTGTGTCACCCCCTTCTTGGTAAAAAACACATCTTTTTAAGCTTTTCCAGTAGCCCATCCAGCAACTTCAGACTGATAAGTGAGTGTCCAGGTCATTTGGTTTATTAATAATGACATTTTAGAGTATTGCTGAGACAATATGTCACTTCAGCTTCAGAGAACTCTAAGAATGTTAACTTCTTTATTTGAATTTCCCCATATCTTTCCGCAGTTCTGTCATACACAGTCCCAAAAATTGATTCCAATTGATTGACCTCAGAAAGCAAGACCATTTCAGAAGAATGTCATGCACAATTTACTGCTCTGTTTCATATTTGAACTCATTTTTCTGCACATCTGTGGTTCTTTCTCAAGGTGTCCAGAGCCAGCTGGATATACACTTGTTCAAATATATTCATCATTCAGTGAGTATTAACAATCATCAGGATCTTGAGACAAAGCAGTATTTCTTTTGCATTGGCTAATATCAGTTAAAAACAGCAAAGGCCCAAACTATGAGGAATGAGATAAGTGGATAGGAATTAGGGAGTTTTTTTCATTTGAGTCCAGATTTCTAAGTTTTAGAGGGCACCAATAGGTGCACATCAGTGCAATAGAAAGCAAAGTGCAATCAATCAAACACATACACTTGTTCCATGCCTAAATCCAAAACACATTACTGTATACCACTGAGATCCTTGGTAGGTTCCCCAAATCCCAGAGCAACTGTGTACTTGTTCTGAAAGCCAGTCCTTTATGGAAAGGGATATTTACATCATCTGCCTTCAGAAAACTGATTAATAGGTCTAAATCAGGAGGTCAGTCTTACAGAACTGTGGTGGGTTTACCTTGGCTGGGTGCCCGGTGCCCACCCCTAGTCCCTCTATCACTCCCCCCGCCCCCCACCAAAACCTCTGTCAGCAAGGCAAGTGGGGAGAGAGTAAGATGGAAAAGGAAAACCCGTGGGTTGTGATAAGAAGCAGTTTTAATAAACAGCAGAGAAAGCAAGGTCGCGCGCGCGCGAAGCAAAAGTAACAAAGCCGTTACTCTCTACTTCCCATCCGCAGGCGGTGTCGGGCCTGTCCCGGGAAGCAGGGCTCCAGAACGCGTACCGGTTGCTCGGAGGACAAATGTCTTCCCAGAATCCCCCCGTCCTCCTCCCTTTATAGTTGAGCTGACGTCATATGGTATGGAATATCCTATTGGTCAGCTCGGGTCGGCTGTCCGGGTTGTATTCCCTCCCAAATCTTGTCCCCCCCACACACCCCTTCATAACAAGGGTGTGTGTTATCAACACCTTCTGGCTTCCAGTACTGCAGCATGAAGGCTGTATGGGGAAAATCAGCTCAGACAGACCCACTACAAGTATCAATACACAGACACTGAAAAGAGGTAGACTGTTCCAAGTACATTCCTACCCTGAATCACTATATCTGGAGAAAAGCAAGGGAAAGATGAGTTAAGCATTTAAAATTAGGCTGTGCAGATTCCTTACAACAACTAAAAAGAATGTAGCCTGGATATGCAAAATAAATGTGCTGAAATTTCTGATTTTAGAAAAATTAGATTGGCTGAAACTAAAAAAAACCCATAATCTGGAATAAATATATCATTGAGTCTGAGTCTCTGCTCTTCCTACAATCAGCCACTGTACCAGACTTCTGGTGGGGAACACAACAGCAACCCTTCTGGCCCTGATTCTGTAGTGCCTGCATTTTCTGTAAATATTGCTATTTGGAAATAGGCTGAGAGGTGATAATGCAAAACACAGAAAAAGGCAGAGGAGGGTTATTTGACTACAGAAGATCAGAATTTCTAATAACTGTTGCTTAAAGGTTCTCCTGGCTCTCTGTTGAGTCTCCTTAATGAAATAATGAATGTATTTTTACAAGTGTGCAAGAGCATAAAATGTAAAAATTAAAATACTGGCTAAAACACCACATCTAATTCACAAGGAGATCTTAGGTGAAGAAAATCTGTGGGTTATAGGAGGGGAATGGTGGAGAGTCAATAGGGGTTACAAATCCCCAACGTACAAGATAATCCAGCACAGGTAATGAGTGAAATCTCTATTTCTTTAAATAAATTTAAAAAAAGGTTCAATGTGTAATCTTTTATAGGGCTGATGATGGAAGAATTAGCCTTATTGAGCATGTATTTTCTTTGCACTTCGTATTTTTCTCTTGGGCTCACATGGTGGTGTATTTCTAACTACAGATAAATTCTGTAAGCGCTTTCCTAGCTGCTGACAAGGCAGGTCAAATTATCCCTTACAAACATTACAACCTTCACTTGAGGAGATATATTAAGAGATTATGCACCAGTATCCTGGCTGAGATTTACCAGAAAATGACCTGCTGAAGATCTCTTGGATGAAGTAATTCCAGAATAATCCCTTATTTTCTTCACAGGATGTGAACCAAGTTCTCTCACAGGGATACAGGAAAGGCAGGCATGTAATACAATGTCAGGCTGAGAGCTGGGCTGATTTAAGGATTTCCAAATTTGTGGACTGTGGAGACTATCTTTCACAGTTGTGATCAAAAATATCTGATGTGCTTGTTCACACACATGTACAGATTAGGGAAGTGGTTGAAAAATAATGTAACTTCATATAAACAATTCCCAGCATTGTGTATGACCGATTTTAGACACTATGTCTCTGGGGATTGGTAACATGTTGTCAGTCAAAATGCTGCTAGGATGACCGTTGTTTCTGCCTGTCCCCATTTCTGTCCTACAGGAAATCTAAACTGCATGCTTTCATTGTGCTACACTTTATGACCTGTGTATCACACCTAATGCACACTTATGATATAGGAATCCATTTTAATTTCACAGGTTATACAGGTAATTTTAACTGCTCATTAAAGAAGAAAAAAAAAAGGTCAGAAGGCTTTGTAGTTCCTTCTGTGAATTTCTGTGTGCAGTGTCTATTCTACTAGTGTCAGGCAAGAACATCAGATCCTACTGACCTGTGCTTCACAGCAGGCCCTCCAAAGTACAGTCAGGTACCACACCTCACTCTCCTTCTTTCCAGAGGCATTTATAGATGTTAAGACCAAAAGATGTCAACTTCTAGGTGCTGGGACATGCAGTCTCCTAGATTCTCATGCTGCTGAGATGCCTTCAATGCTTTCCTCACCTTTTTCCAAGCCAAACTCAAGCTATTTTTTTTCCTGTATACTACCCCTTTTAGATTTCTGTTTGCAGAGGAAAAGATACCAGAATTTAAACTGTCTTTACATCTGCATTAAGTTCTGTGTCAACTGCTGGTCTTTTTAGAGTAGTTTTGGAAACAGTGTACCTGGGGTGCTTCAACAGCATAAGATATGGAGACAGCCAGAGCTCTCTAACATAATGGATGGTAGGAAGAAAGTAAAAAGTGAAATGATTATCATTCCTCACAATAAAAGAAAAACAGGTCTCCAAATGAAATGACAGGTTTAAAATGGACCTTAATACAGTTTCTGAATTCACAGTCGCAGGATACTATGTGAACTATATTTTAAATAGTTTCAAAAGTAAAATCCAAAGACATGCTTCATTAATGGCATCCAAATAGAGTGGGCAGAATGTCATCACCACTCCATAAGTTTTTAAACTTCTGATAGCCAAAAGCTGGGTTGTGTGGTTCATTGAGCAGTATCAGCAATTCAGGGCACTCAGTTAATGGAGCTTCTACCTGAATCAGGTAGACACACTTCATCTTCTTACCTCTCATGCTGTAAGGCAGGCAAGTAGAGTATTCTTCATTTGTTAGAGCCACTGGGTTGTGCACTAATCTCTGGCTAAACAAGTCTGCTTTTACCTCAAAAAATGCCTAATGTCTGTATCAAATTGGGACTGAGCAGTGCAGACATGCAGTTTGTGGCTGTCACTGACTACCCATATCTATGCAGAACTATCAGGCAACTCACATTTGTGGACTGCCTTCAGTCTCTACTATTGGCAAGCTCTGAACACTTCATACTTTGCATAGCCATCAGAAGCCTACAGGTTTGTCTGTAGGCATATATACTTATTTAAAGAAATTTAGATTTTTTTTTTTTAACTCACCTTATTTCCACATTTATTGCAAAATATCTCTTCTGCAGCTGTGTAAGTTGCTGAATCCTCTTCTTTATCTGCCTGTTTCATCTTCACTGATTTCTTGTAAGGTTTTATATTCTGCTCTGTCACTCACTTGTAAGGAAGCATATGTTGTTCTGAGTAGAACACAAAATGCTTCTGCAGTATGACCTCTCCTGTCAATCCACAGCTATAGTAAGAGCAATCTCTTATTTTCTAATCTAAAAATCAAGGGTTCCTTTCTTTGTTCACAGTATAGCAAGACAGGAAAAAAAAAAGAAAGAAAGAAAGAATATATTTCAAGTGTTTCACTGAATAAGCCATTACCTTGAATAAGGCTTTTGTAATGCCAATGCACTGTGACTCATGTAATTCAGATCTGAAGCTAATAAGCTATTTGAAAATGTACCTGCTGCTGAGATGATTCCTAAACAGGGAGGCAGAGAAGTGATTATTAGATAGGACAAGACACAAGCTGAATTACTGAAATGTGCAATAAAGAGATCTCGGCCTCTACAATTTGCCTGTCAAAAATGAAGCTTTTAATCAACTTAATCAGTGTGACAATATATTAGCTCAGCAGCCTGCCATCTCAGCATGTAATTTTAACTATAAAGAACATTCTACAAACACTATAAAGCCCCAAAGTGCTCTTTAAAAAAGTCTCTAAAACATAAACAAGGTTTTTAATAGCCTGTGTCAGCAGGACTAGAACAAATCACAGGAATGTAATGAAGAAGCCTTTCCTTTCTTTTTTCCTCAAAAAGAATTCTACAGTCCTTGCTAGATAATCTGACTACACTGCTCATTCTTTTGTGGAAGCAGAATTTAACCTTGATTTGTCATTTTCTCTCAAAAATCTCATGGAACTACTTATGCTAATCTTCCTTAGTTCTCTCAGGATGCTGAAATCATCTATTCCTAATTCCAACAATGTCCTGGCATACACACTAAAACACAAAGGAATGTTATAAAACAGTATTAAGGGCAGTAAAAAATCTCACTCTCAAACTGCACTGTTAGAATAAATTGTCATACAAAAGTGTTACTGTTTATTATCAATAAGCTGAAAGAAGATGAAATCATCATCTATATTATTTTGTTGCTTTTAAACATTTAAATGAAGGAATTGCTGTAAGTAACTTTCCCTTGTGTTTTCATTATGAAAATTGCCTCCCCTAGCTTTTTATATTCACACAAGTCACCATATATTTGAAAGTGAAAAAAGGTAAAGGATCAGGCACATATCACAAAAGGGCTTGACACAGAAAGATGGTATATGTAAATACATTTTTCTGTGCAACAGGGAATGCTTGCAGTAGTATTTTAATTCAGTATGATTTTCAAAATGAACTTTGGATTCACATCATAAATACACAGTTCTCTCTGTGTCGGTGACTACATGTAGGTTTGTGTGTCCAAACCCAGGACACTATCTATGTAAATTATTTTCTGCTCTTCCATCCTCCAATACACCTGACCTGCCCTGCAACTAAGGGAAAGTTCCTGTGTGACTTAATCTAAGTGATCTTGCTCTGGTGGGGGGATTAGACTAAATGATCTTTTGAGGTCCCTTCCAATCCCTAACATTTTGTGATTCTGTGAAAGGACATTCGTGGCTTTGACCTTCTGTGATGCCTTCCCTCTTTCAGAAGTTAAGCTAGGGAGCAGTGACTGAACCTTGCACAGGGGTGGAAAAGTGTTCTCTGAATTGCTCAGCATCGAGTTGAGTGCTGAAGAGAATAATGCAAACTAGCCCCTGAAGAATACAATTTGTATCTTTGTTCTGTAAAAGGAAAAGATTAATTCTTTGTCCTCAAAGGAGGAGACCACGTGCTCAAAAGGCCAACAGCTGCATCATCACATTTGGATCTTAAAAGTTTATCCAACTGGAGAAACAGATGTGAGTTTGGAATAAATTTAAGAACATTTCTCCCTCAATGCACCAGTAAGAGGGGCAGAGGAGGCAGAAGATTAAATTCCATGACTGCCTTTTATGCCTGGGCACAGCATGTATGTAAACTACCACATTAAAGAAGAGACACTCTATGGGTCTGTGAACCAGCCTAATCAGCAACAAGATTCCCCCAAAATCAGTAGCTTTCAACTTTAATAAAAATGCTCAAAAAAGAAAAGCAAATTCATAGAGCATCACGCTCTATGTACAGGCTATTTTGAAAAAGTACTCTAAATATGTAGCAACTGCACTACCTTTAAAGCTCAGTGGGATCCTGGCATGTTTAGCACTTTGTATTTCTTGTGCAAGTTGGTAAGTTGCTTGGAGAAATCTCTGATCTTGTGATCAATTCTATAGAAGGGGATTTTCTGAGGTCCAGTGAATCCCTGCAGTTTGCTGCTCATTTGCAATCAGCTATTAAGAAATATTCTGCATTTCATTTTCTTAGTTCTTACATAGCTCTTATCATACGGGTGCGTGTGAGAACATTTGTGAACACTGGTGAAAACAGCCAGAGTGAATTTACTTTCATGGTATATTTAACCCTTTTCTGTGACTAGCAATGTGAATATAGACATATAAGTACATATATAAGTGTTCATGTGTGTGTGTTTATACACATTTTGTCAACGTTATTTGTGAGAACTCTAATGAAATAATTGTATCAATAGAACAGTGATTGCATCAAGTGCAGCAGCTTCACTGGCATGAGCTATCTTGAACTCACTTTGATTTCTCTTTTCATTCCAAATATTTTAGCTATCCAGTGGAGGAGTAATAATTATGATGAAGTGTTCTTTTCCTTTCTGTTGAAAATTGTTCATTGTTTTTGTTGGAAATTGTTGATATGTGTTTTAAACTATACTCATGACAAAAACGGTAACATCTATGATGAACAAATTTATAGGGCTCACATGTGGATACCTAATAAATTTTAACAAGGTTAAACATACTGAATAACTCATTCACTCCAAGGAGTTTGTACGGTCTACTCCCATTTTAGAGCTTTGCATTGTAAAGTAATAAATATACAAATAAAGTTCTGCTAATACCCATTATTATATAACTGAAATGGGTAATCAAACCTCACAAGATATTTCTTATTTACATGTTGTATTAATTTGATTGACCATAAATGATGTGTTAGTCCAGGAAAAATAGATCTCATAATGTCAAAAACACATCTGGTAGGGAATTCTAATATTTTAGGAACTATATCTCTTGTAAAATAAGACTTCTATATCTATCAACAGCTAATTATTTTAGACAGCTAATCAATTCAATTATTAGCCAAATATTCCAAATCCTTGGCTTGGTAAATCTTCATTTACTGTAACAAAGGGTGCAGTTACACAATATATTCTCTCTGGTGGAAGTTAACTAAAGAAGTCCGCTCCCTCCTCCCTATTTTAGCATTCATTCTCATGCTAATGCTTTATTAATCATCCTTAACACAATTGCTTATAAGGCCACAATGTAAACCAGATCACTTGGATTTTTTTTTTTATTTCAAAAAGAAATGCCAAAAACATTTCCGCATTCCTGATTGTAGTGCAGAACAAGTGAGAAGACAGAAGATTGTGATGGAGGGCAGAAAAGTATTCAGAAAAAACCCCATGTCTAGATCCTGGACTGCAAGCAGTCTAAGAATATTGAAATACATGTTGTTTATTTCCCAGGAGAATGCTTTAATTGCTTGCATACAAAGTATGTGGAAGGAGTCAAGTATCAACCTGGTAAACCGTCAGCCAAGAACACATAGCTAACAGTACTGGGAAAGGATGGCTGGCAGTGGCGGGTCCGTTGTCTGGTAGGACTCTGTGTCCTAAACTCACACAGAATTTTCCACTTTTTCATTCCAGTCACAAAACATAAAGCCGAACTTGGCAACAGAGAACTGAAAACACAAGTCTCCTTGTTTAACTGAGTGTCTACTCATGAAAGTGAAAGAGTTGGGTTTACATTTATTTGTTCCTTTATAGGTCTTTTCTTTCTTCTGGTGCCTCAGAGGTGGTCAGAACAGCAAACACACATTTGGGTTTAATATGCCCTATCAACAGTAATGGCTCCCTACTCATGATCTGGCCTTTTAGATGCTACCTATCTGAGGACTGAATTCTCTCTCCTTTATCTGTGTTTGATTACATTTCCTTGAGTCATTTTGCTAGGGTGAGATGTGTAATTTTTAGAGTTTTTCTGTTCTGTTTCCTCCTTGAATCTTGCTCAAAGCTCATGGTGTTCTTTGAAAAGCTCAAGTAGAATGAGTCCTAGAAATGAAAAGTTTATCAGACTGATAGGCCTGTAGTTCCCCAGACGCTTCTTCCAGCCCTGGGTGCCACACTTGCTAATTTCCAGTCTACTGGGACTTGCCTGGTTAAGGCAGGGCTGCTGGTAAATGATTGTAAGTGGCTTAATGGACACTTCTGCCAGCTCCCTCAGTAATCTTGGGTGGATTCCATCTGTTCCCACAGACTTGCATGTGTTTAAATAAATATATCTCTTTTTCCTCTTTACTGACTGTGGAGAGGTTATAGACAAAAAGCTCAAAAGTAGAAGTAAGCTACACTTCTACCTGATTAGACGAAACCTACTGTAATACATGTAGCTCCTAAGCCTTTGTAAATTCCTCGTTTTCTTAGTATGTCCCAATATTTTTAAACAGATTTTGAGCAACTACATGACTATTAATATCTTGTGAAATTTATTTGATATGAGCAAATTGAAGGAAGACAGCAAGCCTATTTTCATTTTGCGCTTGACTGGATTCTACATTCTGATCTAAGGAATTCAAAATACATCATATTAGGCCAATTGTTAGTTCATTAACATATATATCTTTAAAGAACTCTGTGTATTTAAAGAGAGAGAATTAGACAGATTAGATATGCATTTATATTACATATCCTTAAAACACTATGGTTTTAAATGCAAAAAATCCTACGTATAAGAAATGGAGGTTTTAAAAACATCCAAATTACACTACACTGTGGCAGAAAATAAACCTGTATTAGGCTGATTTGTTACCTTGCTTTTAAAGAAAGGCCCAAGATCAAATATAATCACAAGAAAGATTGCTAATCAATATTCTTTAGTTGTTCAGTGTATCAACCTTTATATATTCTAAACATCTTTTAGCTCTTTTCCTGTGGGTATTCATGGGGAAACTAGTACAAAAGATATTATAACTAAATAGAAGTCTGGTAATTAATGTGCAAGTGCTGGAGTTACTAGACTTTAATTCTCTAGAAATGACAGCTACAGACAAATATGATGTGACTTACATGTCAGGGGCATCATGATAAAGACAAATCTTCCAATTAAGCCTCCTGACAGTAATATTCTAAAAGTCTGAGACCATTAGTTTTTCCTAGGTACTTATTAATCACTTTAAAACAGAACGAGTGGCTTTGGTTTCAATCCTCCATATGCTCAGCAAACAGTGAGATTCTTAGCGTTTTACATGGAAAAGCAAAATTAGAAGGGAAAAAAAGTGCTCCTTTTGTCTTAAAACCTGTTAATTAGCACATCTTTCATAGCCCTGCCATTAAATGCCATCCCTCTGACTTCTTAGCATTTTACAACAAGATCCATTTAACCTACCTACCATTCAGTTGTGGCATTTGATCACTCCTCCTAAGAGGAATGTAGACACATCTGTTTTCTGAGGTCCTGCAAAGCATTATACAGAGCTCTTCAGGGACCTCAGACTCTATCAGAGTGGCCTCACATTCACTCTCCAACCACAAGTCTTCAGCTCATTTAATTTATAACTGTTCTCTCAGTTCAAGACTTTGTTCTCATGTCAAATCTTTCCTTAGTATAATCTGTCAAAGATGATTCTTGGTTAACAGCTTTGAAGAACATGCCAACTGTGTATATTTTAATGTAATAACAAAAAAATGGAAGGTTTTCTGTTATGGGATAAGAAAAACCTAAAAGCACAAAAACCACTGTGTCTAGACTTCCCTGTATATTTTTATTGCCAAAGCTGCAAATAATGCTGACTGAACAGTACCTCAGCTAAAATTCTGCTTCAAAATCATCAAGGGAGAGAAAATGCCATTCTCATTTTGCAACAGATGCAGTAAATTTAACTTCAAGTACATTTATACTGTCGCAGATACAAAGCATGTCCACATCTGCTCTAATTATTAATGAAATCATATTCACAGCCCTGCCCAGTCCATCCATGGACCCCACTGAGGAAGACCCACACATGGGCCCATGACACAGTTTGGCCTCAGCCTGTTCCCATCCCCAGAGGGGTGCTCAATGCCCAGGGCTGGGGCTGCCCCAGTGCCCCCCAGCTGCCTGGTTCTGGCTGGGGNTTTAACTTCAAGTACATTTATACTGTCGCAGATACAAAGCATGTCCACATCTGCTCTAATTATTAATGAAATCATATTCACAGCCCTGCCCAGTCCATCCATGGACCCCACTGAGGAAGACCCACACATGGGCCCATGACACAGTTTGGCCTCAGCCTGTTCCCATCCCCAGAGGGGTGCTCAATGCCCAGGGCTGGGGCTGCCCCAGTGCCCCCCAGCTGCCTGGTTCTGGCTGGGGGGTGGGATGGGCCCTGGCTGCCAGACCCTGACCTGACCCACCATGAGGAACCCTCACCAGCCTTGAGGTGCCATGATANAATGGAGGTTTTAAAAACATCCAAATTACACTACACTGTGGCAGAAAATAAACCTGTATTAGGCTGATTTGTTACCTTGCTTTTAAAGAAAGGCCCAAGATCAAATATAATCACAAGAAAGATTGCTAATCAATATTCTTTAGTTGTTCAGTGTATCAACCTTTATATATTCTAAACATCTTTTAGCTCTTTTCCTGTGGGTATTCATGGGGAAACTAGTACAAAAGATATTATAACTAAATAGAAGTCTGGTAATTAATGTGCAAGTGCTGGAGTTACTAGACTTTAATTCTCTAGAAATGACAGCTACAGACAAATATGATGTGACTTACATGTCAGGGGCATCATGATAAAGACAAATCTTCCAATTAAGCCTCCTGACAGTAATATTCTAAAAGTCTGAGACCATTAGTTTTTCCTAGGTACTTATTAATCACTTTAAAACAGAACGAGTGGCTTTGGTTTCAATCCTCCATATGCTCAGCAAACAGTGAGATTCTTAGCGTTTTACATGGAAAAGCAAAATTAGAAGGGAAAAAAAGTGCTCCTTTTGTCTTAAAACCTGTTAATTAGCACATCTTTCATAGCCCTGCCATTAAATGCCATCCCTCTGACTTCTTAGCATTTTACAACAAGATCCATTTAACCTACCTACCATTCAGTTGTGGCATTTGATCACTCCTCCTAAGAGGAATGTAGACACATCTGTTTTCTGAGGTCCTGCAAAGCATTATACAGAGCTCTTCAGGGACCTCAGACTCTATCAGAGTGGCCTCACATTCACTCTCCAACCACAAGTCTTCAGCTCATTTAATTTATAACTGTTCTCTCAGTTCAAGACTTTGTTCTCATGTCAAATCTTTCCTTAGTATAATCTGTCAAAGATGATTCTTGGTTAACAGCTTTGAAGAACATGCCAACTGTGTATATTTTAATGTAATAACAAAAAAATGGAAGGTTTTCTGTTATGGGATAAGAAAAACCTAAAAGCACAAAAACCACTGTGTCTAGACTTCCCTGTATATTTTTATTGCCAAAGCTGCAAATAATGCTGACTGAACAGTACCTCAGCTAAAATTCTGCTTCAAAATCATCAAGGGAGAGAAAATGCCATTCTCATTTTGCAACAGATGCAGTAAATTTAACTTCAAGTACATTTATACTGTCGCAGATACAAAGCATGTCCACATCTGCTCTAATTATTAATGAAATCATATTCACAGCCCTGCCCAGTCCATCCATGGACCCCACTGAGGAAGACCCACACATGGGCCCATGACACAGTTTGGCCTCAGCCTGTTCCCATCCCCAGAGGGGTGCTCAATGCCCAGGGCTGGGGCTGCCCCAGTGCCCCCCAGCTGCCTGGTTCTGGCTGGGGGGTGGGATGGGCCCTGGCTGCCAGACCCTGACCTGACCCACCATGAGGAACCCTCACCAGCCTTGAGGTGCCATGATAAATGAAATTAATATGCAAAGAAATTTGCCATACTTCATATTTTTCAAGTTTTCTGATAAAACTTTTTAATATAAGTGAAAAAAGCCTCAAAGTCTTTGCTCTTGCTTTTATTTGACTTAGCAATAAAATAGAGGAGGATTGTTTGGGGTGTTTTTGAAGTCAGTACACCCAGAAAGTTGTCTTTACCTAATAAACTGCTTTTAAATGTTGTTTTCTATACTCGTGAACACAATGCTCTAAGTAATGTATGCATAAATTGAAAATCATGTATTTAAAAAACCTCAGGTAACATTTGTTAGAAATGTCTGTGAAATTATAAACTGCAGAAAAAATAATTGTTTAAAGATTTCTATCAGAATAAAAACAAGTAAACTGCAGAACTGATAACATTCTCTTGCCAGAATAATAATATAAAAAGTAAAAAAGCAAGTTTACCATTACATAGAAATTAAGATAAACATAATGAAAAAGCATGTAATGGAACTGTAGTGAAAGCAGCCAAAATAATAAATAAAATTATGCTAATATGAATTTCTCATAGTCTAAGGGAGAGAGAATGAAGATATATAATCCTATTCACAACTTGGCATTTCAGTACAGAGAAAAATACCCTCTTGTGGCTGTCCATGTGATAATCTCCAGACTGCAACATAACAAATGTAGTTAGCTTAAATACAGATATAAGAATATTCAAAGATAAAAGAATGAGACACACTATTTTAGACTTTGTCTTAATATTTATTAAATGGAATATCACATTATATTTAAGAAACAATAATCATAGAATTGTCAGGGTTGGAAGGGACCTTAAAGAACATCTAGTTCCAACCTCCGTGCCATGTGCAGGGACATCTCCCACTAGATCAGGCTGCACAGAGCTCCATCCAGCCTGGCCTTCAAAATTTCCAGGGATGGGGCTTCCACCACCTCTCTGGGCAACCTGTTCCAGTGCCTCACCACCCTCATGGGGAAGAACTTCTTCCTAACATCTAATCTGAATCTATCCACTTCTAGTTTTGATCCACTCCCCCAGTCCTACCACTATCTGACATCTTAAAAAGTCCCTCGTCAGCTTTCTTGTAGGCCCCCTTAAAGATACTGGAAGGCCACAATAAGATCTCCTTGGAGCCTTCTCTTCTCCAGACTGAA